>JAULKM010170544.1:0-32080 GCA_032355605.1 Rubia tinctorum | reverse complement strand
AAGAAAGTGGACATATGCAGCTAGTCATGCCTAGGCCTTTTGTTGAACTCCTCAAAATATTTGAAGGTGCAACCATTTTCGTCAATCCAAATTTCGTTATTATGGTCCCCAAGTGCAGCGGACTCCCTACCACTATCTCGCAAGTGTGGAAATGATGACGGAAACTCTAGCCTACCAAGCCATGACTGAAAATAGATTTCATCATTGAAAAAAAATACTTGTTGCCATGCAAGATGACGTACCAATCGGTATATGAAGGATCTAAAACATAGAAGACCTGACAAGCTTACACAACCATTATAAATTGATATCTTTATAAGCACCAGCTCTTTGCAGGTCCATAACCATGAAACCCACGGGATCATCCATACGTACCCCAATCGTGTTATCGAACCATTTGCATCGAAACATAGCCACCTTAAATAAGTTATAGTCCACTTCCCATATTTCTTCGATCACACCGTAGAAGGCCTTGATAGCCATCACGGTTTTTTTATCTTTACAACATGATTGCCACATTCTCTCATAATCAACTTAAACACTGCTACTTTGAGTTGTGGCCTTCTCATCTTGACCAACGGTGGAGAAAGAATAACCATTTACATTGAAGCCAGAATAGGTGACCACATCGGGAAATGGTTTTTTGATGAAAGCTCACAAATGTGGATCAATGTCTTCCCTAAATGAAAAATGAGCTTCGAACCAATCAACAAAATAACCATTATGCTATACTAGTAACTTGTTCATGGTCCATGTAAGGTGAAGCTCGGTAATCATGTCATTGTGCTCTTGGACATAGGGCACGACCTTCTCCGAGTTGCACAAAATTTAGTGGTGGACTCTCATCAAATCTTCAGGAAATGGACTGAACAATTTCCCTATTGAGCGACTAACACCTCCTCTATTATCAACGTGCTTGTTCCACGGTCTCCAAGCTGCAACTTTGTCAAAGTAGCTTGTGCAATGCTCAATAACCTCTTCTGTAACATACCTTTCCACAATAGACGCATCGGGATGACTACACTTCATATATCCCTTGAAAAATCCCACGTGCCTCTCGAACAACTACATCCAATATATATTCACATGACCACAAAGCTTTATTTCACGTACCAAGTGCACTATCAAATGTACCATGATGTTAAAGAATGTAGGGGAGAAATACATTTCCAATTGGTATAAAACTACTACCACCTCTCTTTGTAATACATCAAGCAACTCTGCATCTATTGACTTATGAAAAATAGAATGGAAGAAGAAACACAATCTCGTAATGTTTTACTTCACATTGGGCTCTAAAACTCCAAGTATTGCAACCGGAAGAGGTCAAGTCTTGCATTCAAACTGTCTTTTGTCTTTCATGGAATATTAAGAAAGGTACCTACCAAATATGTGTATAACATCAAGTCAATGTCAAACATCTAACTATTCCCAATAAGGTAGATAAACAAATGAACATTTCTTCCATGGACTTTTCTCACAAACTTTAGGGACAACTTTCTTCTTGCCAACGGTTACACGCATACCCTTTAACTTATTATGCACTTCCTTGCCTGTTATAGGTACCGGTGCTTTCTTTGATCCCTTTTACCTAAGAAATGCACTACATCATTTCAGTATGCGTTATTCCCATTAAGAAATCGACAACGCCCCATGTACACAATTTTCTTCCCATATTTTAATTTTTGACAATTAGTTGCATCTTCACATATGGGACAAGCTTTATGACCCTTACAAACATATCTTGACAAATTACCATATCCAGGTAAATCATTAACTTGGGAAAACAACATAGCTCGTAAGGTGAAAGTATATTTCCTGTATGCATCATAAACACCTGCAACACCTTTCCATAACTTTTTCAAATTTTCAATAAGAGGTCTCAAGTATACCTCAATGTCATTGCCTGGTTTCCCCAGGACTAAAAATTATCAACGAAAACTTACACTTAAAGCACAAGTACGAGGGAAGATTATAAATAGCCAACATGACAGGCCAAGAGCTATGCTTCGAAGACATATTGCCAAACAGATTCATTCCATCAGTACACAAAACCAGTCTCAAATTCTGACCATTCAAACCAAAATCAGGAAAATTTGCATCAATCTTCTTCCACTGCTCGGCGTTGGCCGACTGTCTTATTATATTGTCATCGAGTGTATCCCTATCCTCATGCCATGTCAAATTCTTTGCATTTTCAACATTTCAAACGATCTTCTCAATCATGGGATGATTGGGAGATACCAAACTGATTTTACCGGGGACAATATCTGCCCAATTTTCCCAACCCCCACAACATCATCATTGGACCTTTTCTTCCTATACTGAGGTGCATCACAGTTTTGGCATTCCATATCTTCCATTTGTTTTTTCCGATATAGCATGCAATCATTTGAACAGGCATCGATTGTACGATACTTGAGCTCCATAGGGAACAACAACTTCTTTGCACAATACAAATTATTGGGGAAGTTATTTTCGTTGGGAAATATCCTATTAAGGAATTTCAACAACTTATTAATACTAGTGTCTGTCCAAGAATTCTTAGCTTTCAAGTTAAATAGTTCCAATAACATGGATAATAAGGTATCTTCGGCCTTCAACCATTATACAATGGTTTTTGTTTCACCCCGACTAATTTTTCAAGTATTTCCGGTTTCCCCTTAAAATCCCTTACCACATCATCAAAAAAATCATCAATTCTATTAATCCCATCATTAACAACCTCGGCCTTAGGTTTCTTCGTCTCTCTTTGAAAACTCCAAACTACATAATCAGTCTCAAAGCCCTACATAATCAAATGTAGCCTCACATTATCCCGCAGACGCTTGCGAACCCTATCACAACACTTTTTACACAGACATAGAACACCTTCTTTGCGTCCAAAGGCATACGATGAGAATGAATCTACCAAAGCAACATACTTTTCACTTGTTCTATCTACATTGTTAATGATGTCACATCGATCATCAAAATCCATACTCATCATCTACAACATACTTTTCACTTGTTCTATCTACATTGTTAATGATGTCACTCCGATCATCAAAATCCATACTCATCATCTACAACATAAGAAAAAATATTAATCAACTTCATATACTTAAATATATTACTTAATTTGAACTATATTATCATCAATAAAATACATTTATCCATTATAAACTCTGGAATTGTTTATCATAAGCCAGAGAATTACATACAAGATGATTATAATTGTAAGTTAAACTTTGCACCTACACTACGTATACCTTGGATTGATTCACATGGGTGAATATATACATACACACATAGCAAAATCATCTCACATATAAATATTAATTAAACATTACACCTCCTTCATCACATTCATGAACCATATAATTACAAAATCAACAAGGAAATAATAAAAACTTTTATACATATACTTCATGATCAAATCAATGTAATTTACTTCTTAATACTCATTAAACATGGCATTAAATGTTGGATTCAACATCTCTATAGTAATGAAGAATGGTAGGAAGGTCTCATAAATGCAAAATGTTCATTTTTTTCACCCATATTGAAGGTTTTTATATGCGTTCTGTAGCAACTATTATTGTAAAAACTACTACTAAATGTAGTTAACTATCACATCCAGTATTTAAGACTAGTGCACGAAGCAGCTATTTTATAATAATAGGTGCTATGATTTCCCACCTAAATTAATATAGTAGTGTTTTTTAGGAAATGGTTGCTATGATTTATGGCCAATACTAAAACACCTCACTTTAGAAATTGTTCTTCAATAATTAGCTACTTTAATATTAGAAGCAGCTATTTTATAATAGCATGTGCTATGCTTTCCAGTATAACTTAATATTGTGGCGGTTTTTAGGAAATGCTTGTTATGATTTCCCGCCAATACTAAAATACCTCACTCTAGAAGCAGTTCTTCAATAATTAGCTGCTTTAAAGTTTGTAATTGAAGTGCTTATTAAATAATAGCTGCTACGAATAAATAATAGCTACTACTAAATTTCATTGCAGCGGTTTTTTAAAATGGCTGCTACGTAGCACTACTAAAGGGTGGGGGTTGTGGTTCCAATAGTGAGGGGTTCGCCGGAGTTCGTTATTTTCGTTAAAGTGCATTCATATCCCACATTTCGTTGTTTAGTGCAAATATACCCTTCAGTTTTTCAAAAGTGTCATATACCCCAGTTCTTATTTGTACATATATACCACTCAGTTTTTCAATGTCGATCTCCGGCTATAGGGTTATATGTACACTAACAAAAAACTAGGAGGGTTATATGTGCACTTTTGAAAAACCTGACAGGGGTATATGTGCACTTTCGAAAAACTAAGGGGTATATGTCTACTAAACAAAGAACTTGGGGGCATGAATGCACACTACTCAATAAAGAAAAAACATGGGGCTAAATAGAAACTGTAAATAGCAAGGGAGAGAATTAACGATACGTTAGTGTAATATTCCATCTGACACATGGCAAAATTTTATTAGACCTTCAATTACACATATAATTTTCCCCCACGTATAAAATTTTCTAGATTATATATATAAATATATAAATCCTCCAAGCCTCTCTCCTGATCAAATTTTGGGGCGAATGTGTTCAGACAACATGCTACCTCATTAATCTATCTCTAACTCCATTATTTGTGAACCAGACACCATTTGATCTCTCTTATAATCGTCTTCCTGACTATGGCCATCTTTAAGCAACTTGTTTGATCCCTCGTAACTCCAAGTGTATGTTTCTCCGGTACTTAGTCACACAGTGCGGCTGGCGCATTTATGAACTTTAATATAGACATGCATTTGTTTCCTAATATTTTGTTTTCTATGAGTCCATCTTCTCATTCGCTGCTTCTGATTCTTCTTTTGGATGAGCCACAATGACTAAATACTACTTTGTTTGATGCTTTTTATTCTCCTTCTTCGGTTTAACCACAACGACCAATTTCAACTATGATTGATGAATTCAAGCATACTAACGCAAGGAGGAGGGAAACATCATTTCTTGTTATGCGTCTTTGCCAACCCCTTCATCCTCGTCTGCTGCGGATATCATCATCTTCACTCATCCTGATCGAACTCGACAACCACCCCTTGGTCTCCAGGATTATGTTTGTCACACGGCTGTTTAAGGTCTCTCGATACTCACACCCTCATCATCATCATCCTTGGCGTCATCCTCAGGTATACCATTCCTCTTGCTGACTATGTCACTTGTGGTAAACTTTTGGATAATCGTGTCGGGTTTCTTCATGTTATCTTTGTCAAACACAATCCTTATTCTTTCTCGGAGGTTGTTCAACATGAGCACTGGCGCAAGGCTATAAACTCTTAACTTCAAGCTCTTGATCGTAATCATACTTGAGATTTTTCTAGCTTGCCACTTTGCAAGAAAAATATTGGGTGCAAGTTGGTATATTGAATCAAATACAAATCTAACGGTTCAATTGAGTGATATAAAGATCGCCTCGTGGTTCTTGGAGATAAGAATATTTAAGTTATTGATTTTGCTGCAACTTTCGCTCAGATCACCAAATTGGTCACGGTGCATGTTTTCCTCACAATTGTTAGCATTCGAGACCGAGACGTGCATGAGATGGATGTGCATAAGCCTTCTTACATGGTTATCATCATGTGGAAGTTTATATGTCTCCACCCCCTGGGTATTTGAATGTGACATCTAGCCAAGTTTTTTTGCCTCAAGAAGTCTCTTCGTCAAGCCCCTCGAAACTGGTTTCCAAACTTGCCTATGTTTTTAAGTCTTATGGTTTTAAAAAATTCATGGAGATTATTCCTTGTTCTCTCTATATGGAAGAGGTGTCAATCTTCAAGTTCTCATATACATCGACGATCTAATTATTGGTGGAAACAACACTACTTCCTTCAACGCCTACTTAAACAAGTGTTTTCATATGAAAGATCTCAGGAAAGTACTTTCTCGGCCTTGAAATTTCTTGAAATTTTCCCAGAATTTTTCTTACTCAAAGCAAGATTGGCTTGGATATTTTTACAGATTATTGTTTACTTAGTTACAAACTGTGCGACTCACCTATGTAAGCTAATCATCAACTTGCTTTGGTTGATAGCCCGTTGCACTCCAATCCGAAAAAGTGTCATCGTCTTTTTGGCTGCTTGATTTATCTTACTATCATGTGACCTGATCTTTGTTTTCGCGGTATATACACTTTCCTAGTTCATGCAATATCCAAAACAAGCTCATTGGTTAGTTGAGTTGCATGTTCTTGGGTTTCTTAAAAGACATCCCAATCAGGGTCTTCATCTCACTCGTTCTAGCTCGTTTCATCTGATAGATTTCTGCGTCTCTAACTGGGCCTCCGGTCCACTTACACGTCGGTCAGTCATCGGATATTTTGTCTTACTCGACCAATCACCAATTTCCTGGAAAACAAAGAAATAACTTTTTTTATTCTTCTGCTGAGGCTGAGTATCGATCCATGACTGTGACTTGTAGTGAAATTCTAATGCTAAAAGCTTTGCTTGTTGCTCTTGTAATTTATCGCCACTCACAAGTTCATTTGTTTTGTGATAGTTTGGCTCCATTTCACATCATTGCTAATCTCATTTTTCATGAACGAATGAAGGCCATTAAGATAAATTTTCATTTTGTTCGAGTCTTGGTCCTAGCTAAAATGATTCAAATGTATCACATTTCAACAACTAGCAACCCGCAGATAGTTTTACCAAATCTCTATAAACACCACAATTTTGTCACCTACCTTCCAAGTTGGCTTGATCCGCATGCTCCAACTTGTGGGGGAATATTAGAGAATGTTGTCAAGTTTTGTATTTATTATACTTCATGTATATGTATATTCTTATATCTTTTCCTTAGATAAAGCTTAGCTTTTTTTATAAAAATTTGCTCTTGGAAGATATAATACAAACAAATTCACTCTGAAATCTTGTTCATTACATTATTTAATTCATATACTTATTGATGTGGTTATTCTTTTCAAATGATGGTGGCAGTTCTACTTTGCGATGAACCAACAGTGCTTCGATCCTACAACAAATCTCCGAATTGGATCCAAAGTAAATCTCAAATGGTTGCGTTAGTATCTTGTGTTTAAGTATACTCTCTTTGATTTCCGGATATTTCTTACCTTGATTTCTTAAGCCGTCATCTAATTATAGGCTTCTTGAGCTTACATTATTAGAAAATCGCCTGATGTATAGGTCATTCTGATTGTGGTCATCGTGGTGGTTGTACGACTCTTCTGATTGCATATATTATGGCCTACATTCTCTCAATCATGAACCGGGTGATAAAAAGTCACTTTTTATGATTTTTTTGTTTGTGGCCGGATATTCCTCTGGGTGGATAAGTGTTCGCTCTTCACCATGCAAACACTTCAAAATCCTCGCTGAGTTGCCCTCTGTGTGGGATGGGCCTAATGTTTGGGCCATATATATACCATAAGCCCCCCAATTACAAAGTATTAAGGGATGGAAATAAAGGTGTTCAGGGGTAAAAAAATTAGACAATCTTATCACTGTCGCTAATTTTAGAATGAAGTGAAGATTGAAAATGTTCGGCAGTCCGCCTGATATATAATGTGATTCCCCAAGCACTTGTGGGTACATAAATGTATTATTTTTAAAGTTTTTTTTAGATGAATCTAACATGGTTGGCTTACGTGTTTGTTGTTAGGTATGTTATCAAAGAGGTTTTCACGTAAGCATAGTAATCATTATGGTGGGATCCAGTTTTGAAACCTTTGCATTCTTCCAATTGTTGCATGTATTGTATCCTTAGGTGTATAACTTTATTGATTGACAGATGCGTTGGTTAAGTGTCTCGAGAAGTAATGTTTGGGATTTCTATTTATAAATAGGTTTTGGTGTTGAATTTTGTTTATTATTTTGTTCTTCCTTTCATCTAGCTTCAAGTTTTGAGTGAATCTCTCAAAATTTGGACAGATCATCTTCTCGCTAGTCGTCGGAGCTGTTGTTGGTTTTCACAGTCCAAGTAAGCCTTACGTTTATTTCTTTTGTAATCTTTAGTATGTTGTCTTCGAGTGCTTATATTTATACTAGTAATGTCAAAGAAGGCTAAAGCATAGATATTTGGATGACTTGTAGTAGGTGGAATGTCGGATCAAAGAATAAAGCAGTCACAGATACTGCAATAGGGTAGCTATTGATGATGAACTTTATAATGGTGAGGGAAATTCTCTTGAGTCTGGTGGAGGAGGGGTAGATGATCCATTGCCCAGATGATGGTTCGGGATTTATAGTTGTAGCCTGGTAACCCAAGTAAAATTGATAAGTTGAAGCTTGTGTACCCTTTTTTGAATCAGTTCTCGGTTAGGGTTTTAAAGCCTAGGGAGAGCATTTGATGTCCTCTTAATGGGTTCATATCAGTTTACGAGCAGCATTTGAATTATGGCATTTCTCTTCCTGTCAGGCCTTATGTTAGGACAACCCAAAGGAATAAATGTTTTTGTATGTTTTAAAAGGGAATGTGATGGGGCAGGGTTAGTCCCTGGTATTGATATTTTTTGTCATCTATATCAGCTTTATAGGTTGAAGAACTATGCAGACGAATGTATGATTTATCTGTCTGTACCTCGTATGTAGTTGGTAACTCACTTCCACAACAACATTGATGTAGGGAAGGGAAGATTTTTCTATGTTGAAAGTATTGATTGTTGTAGCACCTTGTTTGGTAAGTAGAACTATTGTGTGTCAAAGATACGCGACCATTCGTAAGGCCAAACTGGATATGGATGTTGCGAATATATTGGTCACTTGTAAAGTTCATGTGTCCTCACTGGAAAATTCAAAAGGTTGTAATTTTTTGTCACTTGGTTTAGGACATGCATGTCACGTATTTTTATATGATGATTCCTTTGCAGCAATTATGATGTTTTCTTTGCTTAGTGTTAAAGAGATGAGTATGTCAAGCATTTCCATTCTAGCACTTGTTACTTCCCCTGGTGAAATTTTTGTCTTGGATGTAGATCCCAATATATAAGTTTATGATTTCACCCTTGTCCCTGAATCTACCGGTGTGGTGGATAGTGGGCAACAAATGTTTGATCCTGATGATGGACTGAAAGATATGAATAAAAGGTGTAGATATTTATCTTCCCATAGGTGTGATGGTTCCGTTGATGGTGTTGTGAAAGAGGAGGCTAAGCCGTCAAAGAAGTGGTGAAATTATCCTTGTGACCATCTATCAATATTGAAGATGATGGTAGTAGTATGGTTATAACCCTTCCTAATGATCTAAGCATGACTGATTATATTTTTACAGTAGGTGATATTGTTATTGTGTGCCTTTATTTTTTGTATGTTCGAGAGACATGTGCTTAAAGTTCTACCCTATTTGTAAGTCGTGAATGGTCTAATGATCTTGGATTGGATATTTTGGGAAAAGTTGGATGATGACGGTTACTCTTTTTCACTGACAGAATATCTAGAGGGCTTGAGACATTCTCTCAGTATGCAATCACTTCGTTCATAACTGGTGGTTTATCACCCTAATCTTCCCTTTGACGTTGTGGCTGGAGAAAATGGACTTGACAAGGCAAAGAAGATTGACGATGGGTCGCATCTCAACCACAATATTGATTCCCCATTTGTCGAACGACCATGATCCATAAACCCCAATCATTTCAGATTGAAGTTTTCGTTGAACGATTGCATTGAGTTGGCAGCTCTTGCTTTTTGTACATGGGTGTGTGTATCTTCAAGCACCACTGGCCAGTAGTAGCCAGAGTGTAGGATCTTCTTTGTCAGGATGGGGGCTCCTTAGTGTAACCCACACCATCCCACGTGCATGTCCCGAACGAGCGCATCTTGTCATGGTCTCACACACGTGAGCCATGAGGTATGGTACCCTCTTTAGTATATTAATTCATCTATATAATTGTATAACGATGATTTAAACTCAATTTTGTGTGCTTCATTCATATATATTGGTAGGAAGCCATATTCCAAGTATTGTATAATTGGACCCATCCATCCTAGGTCGTCCTCTTGGGTATGAGCCATAGTTGTGATCGTTGTACTGTGAACGAGGATGAATTTAGATAGTCACATCTATCGTGCCTTGTAGCATTGGGTATCCTGATATTGTATTTTTTTTTGGGCACCCACCTATGTGTTTTTTTGATTGTGGAGACATGGGTGATTGACCCGCCTCCTCTTGGCATTGTTAAAACACAAGATGAGGCTTAAGTATTAAAGGTTAAAGATAAGAACTTGTAATGTTGTTCCCGTTCCTACTAATATACTACCAAAATTGGTAGACAGTGGAAAGTACCGAGGTCGTCCACAGAGATGTTAAAAATCTAATAATAAACTACACACAACCGTGATCAAGTCGTCAATCCATTCACGTGTTAGGAATAATCAATGTTGGTAAAACAAGCATTGGGAGGGGGGTTTGCTAACAACTACTATCATGTAATTGATCACGAGAATAAACTATATTAACTAGCACTTGGAGAATATTTGCGTAACTTGATTGATGTCATTTTGATCCTTGATTTCATCACATACAAGAACTATGAACCTATTCTAGTGTTTGTTGCACATGGTGCAGACGATGGTTAAAAATTCTCCCTATCTATCACAAAAGGGTGCGAGTAAAAAATATTTCATCGGTCTCGCCTCCGCAACTAGGAGAGTGCAACAACGTCAATGGCTCATTGTGCAGGTCTGGTTCTCCCCCGTGCGATTAAGTCCCATGCGGAACACTACGAATGCTTTATCCCTAGGCCTGCAGAGGCAAAGGAAGTAGGAATCTTATCGATGGCTTTAGGATCACAAAGATATTCCTAAATTGCAACTTTAGCTATCTCTACACATAACCCTTTGGACCAACTCGCCGGCTTACTAGAGCATTGTCGATCATAATGTTAAATGGCCAACCTACGTGCACACACCCACGTGGATCCGGATTCATCGTTACCCCAAGAACATCTAGGTTTCCTTTCCCGGGGGTATCAATAGTGTATCAACATAAAAGTATACTCGGGTGTGTGCTAACTAAGTGTGACAATCATGCAATTCACAAGAATATGAAGACCAAAGAAACATAATAATCACAAAACACATAGAAATATGTAGATCTAAGAAATCTCAAAAAATAAGCATCAATATATGAATACATATATGATCCCCAAGTTAATTAACTACTCCCTAAGCATTGAACCCAAGTATTTCATTGGATTCAATGCCTTTGCGCAAAAGCAAAATAAGAGAAGGAAGAAAAAGAACCTAGAGAGAAGGAAGAATATTTTCTCTCTCTAACTTACTCTTGAAGATGAAATGGGCATAAACTTAGAAACTATTTGAAAAAAATTCATATATAGTAGAAGGTAATTGGGCCTTGCAAAAGCCAAAAAATATCCAAAAAACCCTAGCTGCCGCAATTTGCGCAGCCAGTGAAAAATGACACGGTCCGTGCGGCCTCGTGTGGTGCAGGCCATGCGGATTGACTTGGGTCATGCAACCTCGTGCAAGGCGGGGTGCATAGACCTGCACGGGCCATGGGCTAGTGCTTCCTCTGGAACTTCCGACGTGCTCCCCGTGTCATTTGGCGAGGTCTGTTAGCTGGAAGGTCTTTTTTCTCAAAAAAAATAGCATAGTCTGTGCTATTTTTCACACCTCGTGGGTTTGTCTTGACTTTTAGGACTTGGAACGACACAGGTCATGTATAACGGAGTGGCCCATGCTCATACTTAGCCATTTTGAGGTGAATTTACATCCTTGGTGCAATGACCCGCACAGACGTGCACGACCTATGTAAATTTGCATGGGCCATGCAAGCCACTTTTCATGGGTCTGCACGGATGGTTTTTGCCTCGTGCACGAACCATATTGGCCGGTTAGCCGGCTGATTTTTTTACTCCACTGCGGATGAACCGGTATTTGATTTGAGAGTTCTTGTAGTAAATTTTATAGTGCTCGAGAGGATGAGTCCAATGGTGCCACCAACAAAGGCTGTTTCTTCTTAGATAGTTACCAGAAATCCATGTAAGTCTCGGACTATAATTCCTCCGCTTCTTTCTTGGCCTTCTTGAACTTCAAATATGCCTTTCTCGGGTTAATTCCATCTATTGCAATGCTTTGGAGTCTGTGGCCTTCAATCAACTACCATCCTTACAAATGGCCTTCAATATCTTCTACCATCCTTGTGAATGACCTTCAAATATCTTCTACCACCTCGCAGATGGTCTTCTGCAAAAAGATATAAAGTAACCTATTAACCAAAAATATATAAAAGAAAAAATGGAAAAAGGCTAAGTAAAATGATAAATGCTAAACTAGCTTACTAATCCGAACAAACCACCGAAGAAAATCCAAGATATGTTGATGAAGAAACCATCAAAGATGGTCAAAAGATGTCGATGAAGAAACCGCCAAAGATGGCCAAAATATGTTCAAGTTTTGTTTCTAATTTCTCTCATTTTGCCTTGGAGCCCTTTCGGGTTTCATCCTAGCATTCACACATGTTGAGCTCACCTCTCACCTTTTCCACACAGCCTTTCATTTTTACCTAGGTTTTCCAACCTAGGTGAGCCTAGCCTCTCATTTTTCCTAGGTCCCTTGACCTATCCAGGCTTTCTTTCCATTTTTGCCTAAGTTACCCTTTCAGGTTTCCAACTTAGCCGGATATATTTTTTTTCTACATTTTTTCAATTTTTTGTGTAGTACAAAATGCCCCAAAGTTAGGATTCATACTATAAGAAGATCATGCAAAACAAAAAATTATTCAACCAAAAAAAACTAAAAAAAGTGCCCTCACACCTAGAAACAAACGACCAAAAAGTTCACTAATCCAAATGAGGTAAAGTACCAAAAACAAGAAAATTGTTATCAAAACAATCATCATAGGATAAAACATAAGCATAGGAGATGCTACCATAAAGTAGTTCCAACCCCTCCCCCACACTTAGTTTATGCTTTGTCCCCAATGCATGTAACTAAGGTAAGAGGAAAAAATTGGAAACACCGAGAAATGCTCAATGTCGTCTCCGACGTCTGGCTCCTTGCTCCTGCCCGTGTAGATCTTGATGGTAGTAGCCCTCTCTGATGCCTGATGTCCTCAGCCTATCATTGATCTCCCTCACGCCACCCTGCAGCGTCTCCATATCTGTCCTGAGCTGGTGAAGGTTGTCATCGACCCGATCGAACCTATGTTTAGTGTTCCACTCATGATAGTCCAGTTGGGCACCAAACCGATGTATATCTCTGAAGATGGCATCTCTCCACGACTACATTCACCACGGTCATTGTGGTTGATCCAACATATGGTATGAAGATGCTGACTTGAAACCCTACAAGTCATTCTCCAATAACGAGCTGAATTGTGGGTGCTACCATGAGTTTGTCCCATGGTAAGAGGGGATGGATACGCTGTGGAAATGTGGCTCAAGAGCGAAAGGAGTCCTATGGCCACTGCAAATGCTAGAATCTACAAAATCATCGTAGTGGTAGGAGACGTTATTCCTACGAGAATCACCGCCACCATGCCATGTAGAATGCTAAGACTCCTCCTGAATGTGAATAGAGTGCTGGTACGGTGGTAGTGCTCCAAATAACTGCTCCACTAAGGATTGTGGCACTGGAGGCTGCTCCACTAAGAAAAAAATCCCAAAAAATACTCCCTCTCAAAATATTCTCTCACACAACAATTCAAATGTCACACTAACACCCCCAAAATCCAAGCATGCAAAATACCAAGAAACTCCAATTTCTTCAAATAACCAAGGATGGTCAAGTACCCCAAGGTGATGATTAGGGCCGAAATCATTTCTTGATAAGTGTGCGGAACTCCTCTTAAATCCTCTTGAAGTGAACTCTAATAGCCGGAATGGACCAAAAATTCGAGTTTTGGGAGAAAACTCAAAATCTGGCCGAACTGGTTTTTTAATTTTCTGGGAAAAATGGTAAGTTTTATGGGGAATGTTATGAACAAATTTTGTTGGGTTCATAGAGATGAAGATTTTAATACATGGTGGAGGCAAATCGGAGGAGGATTGAGACGGTTATGGCAAAATTGGTTTTAGGGAGGAAGAAGGAGAAAGTCGGATAGAAGAAGAAAGAGAGAGGTGAGGAAGGAGATTTAGGAATGGGGGTATATATAGGGGTTTAGGAGAGGTTTAATTGGGTAGGATGGGTAGGCTACATGGATTCATGGGCTGCATCTGTGCTGACATGTGTCGGCACATGCTCGGTGTGTGCTAGCTCGTGCCTGGCATGTGATATCTCGTGCGGCGCATGGTTTCCTCCGTGCTGGCGTGGTTCAGCACCTCCTAGCGCGAGGAACCCTTGCGATGGTTTATGGAGGCCTCGTGCTAGCGCACAAGCAGTCTTGTGCTAGTGCCTGACCAGCCTCGTGCTGATGCGGCCAGGCATGGGTCGTGCCTTGACATGTCCGTGCTGGTTCATTTCAGCATGAGATTTTTTTGGAATCATTTTCTACCATATTCCCATTAAATCTTTGCACCCAAAAACATGAAATTCAAGAGTAGCACTATTCCAGAATAATTTTCATGACTAATAATCCTTAAAACACCACCAAAAATCAAACACATTCCTAAAAATTTCAAAGAATTTTTTTGACCTACTAATATAAAATAGAAAACACTGTGTTTTTCTTGTCGTCCTCACGACTTATTATTTCTTGCATTTTAAAAACTAAGAAAACTAGTTTGATGGGTCACCGGAATCATCATCCTTGACACCACCAACAACCACGTCCTTATGGACGGACATTACCTTTGGCTTACCCTTCACTTTTGGAGAAATATACCAAACATGTTCATCTTTCTCAATCATAGATACATTCTTGTTGACTTTGAGAATAGGAAGGGGTTTAGAAATTATTAATTCCTTAACCCGCTTCTTTTTCCGTTGCAATTTAGTTTGAGATATCAGAAGCAAAGCAACTTTAATCACACTAGAGGAAGTATGTTCATCAACAAGTGTATCATCACAAAGTTCATTCATATAAGATAGAGCATGCAAGGTTTCTATGTCGGGTAATACCTCATCATCTTCAAGAATCTCATTTAGGCATTTAACATTTTCAATCATGCGAGAGTTTTCACATTGACCAAGTTCTTCACTTAAGGTTATGTGTTTACACACAAGAGAAGGATTAGGTGAATCATGCTTAGATTTGTTAATGTTAAAACCTACCCTGTCCATGTCAACCTCTAGGGTTAGCGTTCCCAAATGAACATCAATCTTAGTCCTTGATGTTTTAAGAAAAGGTCTCCCCAATAAAATTAAGGGTGCACCACCATCGTGCGCAACATCAAGGACATAGAAGTCCGCCAGAAATACCAAATTGTCAACTCGAACCATAACATCTTTTAC
The DNA here is from genome assembly GCA_032355605.1 of Rubia tinctorum. Taxonomy (NCBI): domain Eukaryota; kingdom Viridiplantae; phylum Streptophyta; class Magnoliopsida; order Gentianales; family Rubiaceae; genus Rubia; species Rubia tinctorum. The sequence goes on along the minus strand of JAULKM010170544.1, from coordinate 16,719 downwards.
TAGACCCCAAGTACTATCTTGGGAGTGATCGGCCATTTGGACAATTACCCTAGTTTCTTTAAATTCATCTATTTCTAGGTTCTCATAAATGCAAGATGGGATGACATTAATAGAGGCTCCTAGATCAATAGCATTCTTCACCAATTTACCACAAAGGGAGATAGGATTTGAAAACATGCTGGGGTCATCAAATTTTGTAGGCAACTTCCTATAATTAAGAGTAACAACTCCCTCTATTTTCAATTTCCCTAGCTTCCTAATTGGTTTGTTCCTTTTCTTAGTGCATGCAACTTTCAAAATTTTAGCATAGGAGGGAACATGCTCAATCAAGTCCAAGACTGGAACACTAACCTCAACCTTCTCGAAGATTATCTGAATGTGATCATCATTGGTTGCCACCTTTGGCCTTCACCTAAGTGTACTAGGGAAAGGTGGCGGAAGATTCACTCTCGCCCCAAGCGTTGGAAGTTCCTTGATTGTTTCTTCTTCCACAACCAATTCCTGATCCTCCAAGTTAATTTAATTTCTCTCTACAACCAAGTTATCTTCTTGCAAGATCTCTCTCTCTCTCTCGGGCTCGTGCACCTCCTTCCTGCTTCTTATCTTTAAAGCGCTCACATTCCTCAGATTAATATCTGGTTAGGAAGGAAGCTTACCGAACTCTTTGGCTTCAAGGTGGCTCACCGAGGTGGCAAGTTGCCCAATTTGAATTTCAATAATCTTGATGCTCAAAAATTCCCTAGTCCCAAGATCTTCAATCTCGCGCCTTGTTCTCTCCACAAAGACATCTTGCTTCTTAGCCAATTGAGAGATTACTTCCAAGATCTCCTCTCGATCCGACTTTTAGAGTGAGGTATTGTTGTTGGAAGACCCTTCTTCCCTTGGATAGGGTTGAGGTGAAGTTTGTCCTTCTTGGTAATACCCTTGCAGTTAATTATCCTTGCGTCAGTGGAAGTTGGGATGATCGCAGTACCTCGGGTTGAAGGTGTTCATGTAGGGGTCTTTCCTTTCACCCCCTTAGTTCCCATGAAAACCTTGTTGTTTCCCCTTACTAAATTGTTTCCTATTTCCAACATTGTTGAAACCCAACGCCTTAACTTCCTCCAAATCTTCCACCACTTGCGGGAAAACATTTGTGTGATGATCAAGGCTGCAAATGCCACACACTTTTACTTGTTGAACCCCCATTTTTATGAACTCTTTCATCATGGAAGCAAGGGTTTGGACCTACTCCTCTAATTTGGGAGAATGAGATGGCTCATCAGCAGTTTTCACTCGAGGTCTTTTACCAAACTGCCTTGTACCATTTACGATTTCCTTAAAGAGTGTCATTGCCTTCCTTGGGCTCTTATTGGAGATTGAACCATTGCAAGAAGAATTCACCATACGCATGCCATCGTCACACAACCCCTCGAAGAAATAGTAGACTAAATCTCCTTCCTCGAACGGATGATAAGGACAGCTTGCCAATAGCCTCTTGAACTGTTTGGAATACTCGTAGATCATTCATTATCGAATTGAGAGATATTGGAGAGCTGCTTCTTCAACCCGCAGACTTTGAAGCTGGGAAGTATTTCTCGAGAAATATGCATTTCATGTCCGTTAAGGAGGTGATGCAACCGGGTGGAAGGTAGTACAACCAATCTTTTTCCGCATCCCAAAGTGAGAAGGGAAACGACCTCTAATTATAATCTTCCTCCAAAACTCCTGGAAGCTTCATGTTGGTACAAATAAGATGAAACTTCGACAAGTGCTTGTTCAGATCTTCACCGTCCATTCCATAGAAAGTGGGCAAACGCTGGATCATACCGCTCTTGAGTTCACAAGTGACATTGGGTGGCAAGGGTGGGAGACAATGCAAAGGGGTTGATTCTCCAAGTTAGGAGCCATCAACTCCCCCAAAGTGCGGTTATCTTTTTCCATTTCTTCACTATCTAAAACTACCAAAATTAGTTCTTGTGGAACTTCCGGTCTAGATATCATCCTCCTTCATCGCCTACCACCTTTGTATTCCATTGGATAATCTAAAACTATCAAGTTAATGGTATGGGTGTGTACCAAAAACCTGGAATAAAACAGTAGTCAACTAAAAACAACACTAGCAAAAGGGGCTAGAAGTAACCGGAAACTTGCAAGAAACCTCAAAAGCAAAAGCAAAAAAATAAAAATAAAAACAACATTAACTACTCAACTAACACGTTGTGCAAGTTAAATACTAGACCGTTAAATAAACATCCCCAGCAGCGGCGCCAAAATTGTACCTGCCCCCCTCCCGTCGCCATTAAAACACGAGAGGAGGCTGAAATATTAAGGGTCAAAGATAAGAATTTGTAATGTTTCTCCCATTCCTACTACTATACTACCAAAATTGGTAGACATTGGAAAGTACCTGGGTCGTCCACAGAGATGTTAGGAATCTAATAATCAATTACACACAACTGTGATCAGGTCATCAATCTGATCAATTAAATGGAATAATCAATGTTGGTAAAACAAGCATTAGGGGGGTGTTTGCTAACAACTACTATCTTGCAGTTGATCATGAAAATAAACTATATAAACTAGCACTTGGGAAATATTTGTGTAACATGATTAATGTTATTTCGATCCTTGATTTCATCACATACAAGAACTATGAACCTATTCTAGTGTTTGTGACACGTAGTGCAGACGATGGTTAAAACTTCCCCCTTATCTGTCACATAATGGCGCGCGTATAAAATCTTCCATCGGTTTCACCTCCGAAACTAGGAGAGTGCAACAACAGCAATGACTCATTGTGTAGGTATGATTCTCTCCAGTGAGATTAAGTCTCGAGCAGAACACTATAAATACTCTACTCCTAGGCCTATGGAAGCAAATGAAGTAGGCATCTTATCGATGACTCTAGGATCACAAAGATAATCCTAGTTTGCTACTTTATCTATCTCTACTCGTAACCCTTTGTACCAAATGATGGCTTACTAGTGCATGGTCAATCGTAATGGTAACTCGGCAACCTGCATCCACACACCCACGTGGATCCGGGCCCATCGTTACCCCAAGTGCATCTAGGTTTCCTTCCCAAGGGAGTATCAATAGTTCATCAACATGAATGTAGACTCCGGTGTGTGCTAAATAAGTGTGACAATCATGAAATTCACAAGAATATGAAGAACAAGCAAACATAATAATCACAAAACACATAGAAATAGGTAGATACAAGAAATCTCACAAAATAAGCATTAACACGTGAATAAAAATATGATCCCCAAGTTAATTAACTACTCCCTAAGCATTGAACCCAAGTATTTCATTGGATTCAATACCTGTGGGCAAAAGCAAAATAACGAGAAGAAAGAAAAAGAACCTAGAGAGAAGGAAGAGTATTTTCTCTCTCTAGCATACTCTTGAAGATGAAAATGGGCATAAACTTAAACCCTAGTAGACAAAGATTCATATATATATTAGTAGGGAATAGGGCCTTGAAAAAAGCCCAATAATGCCCAAAAAACCCTAGCAGCCGCAATTTGCGCGACCAGTGGTAAACGACACATTCTGTGCAGGTCCGTGTAAAATGGATCGTGCGGTATGGCACGGTCCGTTTAGCCTTGTGCAACACAGGCTGCACAGACTGACACGAGGCATTCACCCTTGCGCAAGGTGAGGCGCAGGAACCTGCACAAGCCATGGGCTGGTACTTCCTCTGGAACTTCTGATTCGTCCACCCTGTGTCGTTTGATGAGGCATATCGGCTGGAAGGTCTTTTTTTCTCAGAAAAATGGTGCGCCTCGTGCTATTTTTCATACCTCGTAGGGTGGTCTTGACTTTGGGACTTGGAATCCCATAGGCCATATAAAACGAAGCAGCCCATGCCCATATTTAGCCGTTCGGAGGGGAATTTGGAGCCTTGGTGCAACTGCTTGCACGGACATTCACGGCCCGTGTAAATTTTCCTGGGCCATGCAAGCCACTGTGCACGGGCCTGCATGGGTGGTTTAGTTTGCTCCACTAGGGACGAACCATTGATCCGATTTGAGAGTTCTTGTAGTCTATTTTATATTATTTAAGAAGACAAATCTAATGGTACCACCCACAAAGGATTATTTTTCTTGGATCATTCCCATAACTCTGCTTCTTTCTTAGCCTTCTTGAACTTCAAATCTGCCTTTCTTGGGCTCAATTCCATCTATTACCATGCTTTGGAGTCTGTGGCCTTCAATATACTTCCATCCTTGCAAATTATCTTCGATATCTTCTACCATCCTTGTGAATAACCTTCAAATATCTTCTACCACCCTAGCAGATGGCTTTCTACAAAATGATAATGAAAAATTACTCATGAGCAACCTACTAATAAGATCATAGAGGAAGATCTAGGTGCCCATGAATACAAAGTGTCCATTATCTTCAATTAAGTCTATAAAACTTGGAATTTAGACAAGAAAACCAATCATGGGGGGTCTAAACCCTTTGTCTTGTAAACATAACTAAAACTAGTAATCAACCAAACAAAAGATGATAATTAATGTGTCAAATGCGTCATAAAGGTGCACATAAGTGATTCTGCAGAGATCGAACAAAAACATGAGTTACTTTGTTTTACTAAGGTATTTAATCAACTATCTTTCTTGATGATGTAGTCCCCTAGAACATGTTGCAAAACTACTTATGAGTCACCGTGACCTGGATGCGTCGAATGTCTATTTGGCTTGCTAGGTCTAACCTTCCGATGAGTGCTTCGTATTTTGCCTCTTTGGTGAGGGAAATTATGAATCAGAGTGTATATTTGTTTTAATCCCTTTCCGAGTTGATGAGAACGATTCTTGCTCCACAACCTTCTTTGCATGAAGCACCATCGACAAAGAGTATCCATGTGTTCTATTCAAATTTCTATTTTCCTTTGAATCAGATCGAATCTGTCAGGGCTTGCTCTTCCATGTTGGAGTGTACTTCCCCAGTCATGTCCAGTAAAAAATCTTTCTAAGTTGTCCTTTGATGGATGTCCTTGGTTGGAATAGCACTTCGTACTCCCCTAGTTCTGTAGCCCACTTCCTTAGTCATCTTAAAGCATCTGACTTCTTGAGGATCTGTTTCATAGGCTCGATATAGACTATGATTTTATGATATTGGAAGTATGATCACACTATTCTAGCAGTGTGAATAAGCAATATGACAAACTTTTCCATGGCATAGTTTTTTTTTCCATTTCCCTGGAGGCTTTTGCTTACATAGTAGAATATAATATCTTGATGTTTTTACTTGCAAGTGATGGTTGAGCTAATTTCATGGTTTGAGAAGGATAAGTACAAGTACAATATTTTGTCAAGACGTGGTACTAACAATAATACTAGTTGTTGCAACTCATTTCATAATTTTGCATAAGATTTATGGCACTCTGTTTTGACACTTTCCTCAACTCATCAAAGAATGACATGTATTTTCTGCGGCTTTAAAAAAAAGTGGCTGAGCGCTGGCAATGAGCTGATAAAGACTGGTACTTCTTTGCAACACTTGAATAGCTTGTATCTTCCCCGGATTTGCCTCAACACCTTTAGATGACACTTTATAATCTAATCTCGACACCCACTCCAATGGTACATTTCTTAGGGTTCAGTTTCATCACTATGGTTTGAAGGGTGATGAGTCTCTTTTAGATTCTGGGAGAATGTGATTAGCATCTTACTTTTGATTACTAGATCGTCCATATAGATTTCAGTGTTGCACCTGCGTTGATGGGAGAATACTTTGTCTATTGTTCATTGGTATGTAGCCCCCATGTTTTTGAATTTGAATGTCATTTTGATATAATAAAATACTCCAAAACTTGTTATGAATGACATTATCTCCACATTTTCAATGTTCCTTAGGATTTGATGATACCCCTTATATGCATTTAAAAATACCATGAATTCGTATCCCATGATTGCTTCGACCTGTTGATAAATTTTTGATAAAAGGTAGCAATCCTTTAGGCAATTTTGGTTGAGATATGTGTAGTCGCTGCACATTTTCCATCCTCCATTGGATTTCCTTACCGTGATGAGGTTTTCTAACCATGTTGGGTATAGTACCTCGCGGAGTATACCTGCTTGTACGAAGGTGCGAGCTTTATTTTGAATTTTCACTTGCTTGTCATTGGTAAAATTTTGCTGCTTTTTTCGGACAGATTTTACTGACAGGTCCATGTTGAGGCTGTATGTTGTGATTGAGGGGATAACTCCTCCCATGTGTTGGACTGATCAAGAAAAGGATTTTTTATATCTCTTAAGAGTAGCTATCACTTTATGTTTGACTGGCTCGATTAGCATTTTGTCGATCCTAACCTATTGCATATCATTATCTTTGTCTATGCATAACTAGCTCGGTGTCTTCGCCCAAGTCAGTTTCTAGAAAAATGTCCTGTGAGTTACCCCTGGTTAATCGAATGCACCATTGATTGAGGGTTGAAGGTTTCATTGCGATAACCATGCATTGCCTTGCTATCAGCTGGTCGCCTCTCACTATTGCGATAATTGTTGAGGTAGGAAACTTCATAACTAGATGGTAAGGGGACCAAATAGCCTTAGAAGTGTTCGTCCAGGTTATCCCTATTACGGTGTTGAAAGGAATTGGGGCATCCATTACGGCGAAATTGCATAAAACTTTTCAGACTCTATCCTTCTGCCACATGGTACCTTTTAATTGTATATTTTCCAGGGGCATTTTTAATTTTCCCATGAAACCAACTACAAAGGATGTCACTTTCTTCAAGCCGGGTCTCTTAAATCTGAGCTTATCAAAATAATCAGTGAATAGTACCTACACTACGCTTCCGCCATCTACGAAGACCGTGTGCACTTTTGAGTTTCCTATCTTTGCTGGTATCACCAGAGGGTCGTTGTGTGGTGAGAGATTTGGCACCACATCTTGCTCATTGAATGTGATTGTCTAATTAACTTCCATAATTTTCTCTGTAGGCTCCTATGACGACAAGTACCTTGCCCTTGCCTTACATGTGTTATTGGAGGTGGTCTTGGTAGACCCGTGGGTGGACAATTTTACTCTATCCAAGGTACCATTAATTGCATCTTCTCCTTGTTTGATTTTTGCAACCATCTTTCTGTTTGGCCTTGTCTGAGACTTGGTCACACTCGTATTCTTTGGTGTACCATAACTTTTTGACCTTGCCGGTAAGTTCTCCTTCTTTTGTATTGGGTGAGCCGTCCTTAGTGAAAAATTCTCTGAATTGTCTTCCGAAATAATTGAAACTATATTTGCCATGCCCATGGTCTCTGTGGAATTTGTAGTAATAATCTTTGGACCTTTTGTCTGTTTGGGCCTCATTGGTGTTGACTCCCTAAACAGCTCTATGTGATTCAGCCAAATTTCCCTTCTCGACCTGGTAAGGGGAGTTTCGGGAAACAGTGTGCCACAAGTCATTGATTATTTTCCTCTCATGAGCGTGGTATTTTTTCATTTTTTAATCGTTTCCCTTCATTAAGGGCCCTCACTGGACCTTTTCTCACCTTGCTCATTTTCCAGCTTCTTATTATTTGCTTCCTCCAATATGATAAAAAATCACCATTTTCTTGAGATCACTTGGGCTTCCTGGCATGTCCGCTGTGAGTTTCTTGTAGAACTACCTTAATCTCATACCATTCAGGAATTCCCCCATCGACATATGGTATGTGAGATCTTTGACTTCTAGACTTTCCAAGACAAAACATCCATGTTATTCTACAATACTTACCCCACTTCATTGTGCCACCTCAATTGAATCTGCAAATGTCTTTGAGAATTTCTTCTTTTGGTATATTCTGCCCATAAATTGATAAGCTAGTTGTGCCAAGGTTCTAATGATTCACTTGGGCAGGCTGTCATACCACACTATTATAGTCCTCGTCAGGAAGATGGGAAAGGATTTGCATAATAGTTAAATAGGTGCATCACGAAGGCTCATGCTAGTCCCATAATAGTGTAAAAAAATTTGGGTCCATCGTTCCATCATAGGCTTAGAGCTGAAAGAAGTGTTCCGATTCGTCTTTGACATCGTAGTTCCTAAGTTTGTTCTAGTTTTTTGGTGGTCTTCTTGACTGTTACCTTTCTATTCTATGTTATTCCTTGGTACTTTCATTGTTCCAACAATTGCATGTAGTGTTGCTTTCTGTTTGCGTCGAGGAGCGCCGCGAAAGCCAACTTCTTTTTATCAGTATAAGGGTATTATGCTTCTATATCATCCCCAGATTCCTGGACATCTTCTGCCCAGACTTGTAAATGCCAGGGTTGTAGGTTCGTTAGGTGGTATCGACTCAATCATATTTTTAGCTCGACTTGCTGGGCTTCTGGTTTTTAACACCATAACTTTAAAAGAACTGTGAAAACTATAGTCTTCCCCACAATATAGCACCACTGATGAGGTTGTTCTTTTCAAATGACACCAAGAGTTCCAGTTTACAATGAACCAACGACACTCCAATCCTGTAAAAAAATCTCCCAGATTGCATTCAGGGCAAGAGTTGTGATGCTTAAACAGCATCTTGTGTTCTAAGTATACTCTCTTTGATTGTCTGTTGTTACTTACCTTGATATCTTAAGTCATCATTTATTTATAGGCTTCTCAAGCTTCCATTGTCGATGCATCACCCGATGCACACGCCGTGCTGATCATGGCCTCATTATAGTTGTGGGCCACGTTCTCTGGATCGTGGGTTGAGTGTTAGTCACTTGCGTAATTTTTGTGATAGTGGCTGGATGTTCCTCCTATTGGATAACGTGTCACAATATTCTAGATTGGTATTTGCCATTCAGCATGCGAACACTTCACTAACCTCATTGATTTACCCCCTCGCGTAGCAACTTTCATATTTTTGTGATACTTGCTGGATGTTCCTCCGGGTGGATAACGTGGCGTGAACACTTCACTGAACTTGCTGACTTCACCCACTTGCATCAATCTCAGTCCGAGTAAGGCTGCTTATCGTGGCCGACTATAGCTAAGACAGTCACGTAGCGACCGTTGATGGGTATTCACTGGAGCTCTTCAATCTTTGACAGCGGGTTTGGTGAGGTGACGTTTTTAGAAGGTTTAGTTATTAATGTGCCGAGATCCGAAATTTTTCATCAAGGAGAAGCCTCAACGACTGTGAAATTGAGATGCACGGGCCGCCGGTCTTAACCACGGGTTGCCAGTGCCAATAAGGCCTTTTATACGACACTTATGCGCTGCGCAACCAGGCACTTTACCGAAGTAACCGCAACAATCTATTTCTTTATTTTCCCTTTCCCGTTCTTTTTTTAGTGGTAGGCTTTTAGTATATTAATTTTACCTTTTTATTTTTCCTTCTTTAATTTATTGGTTTCACTCTGTTTTAAGATTTAAAATAAAAAAGGGGTAGCATACGGGCAAGTAAAATCAGGTCATTTTTTTAGCATTACATTTACATTGTTTAGACCAAACTATGTTTTTTGTTTGACCTTTTTTTGGAAAATATGTTAGGTTTTCAATCTGTTCCCAAACTAAATTAAGAGAAATCCAAGTCAAAAGTTGTTTAAATACAAACTTTTAGCAATACCGATGTGATGATTCAGAATGGCTTGGTAGATTCAGCATAGATAGGATAAGGTTGTTCAATTTGGGACGGGTTACGGATTTTCTTACATAGTTAATGCTACTATGGTCTGTTCGAGGTGAGACGTCATCTCAAGTTGGTGAACAAATCTAGCTGATGGGTTCATGTTGATCTCAATAGATGGTTTACTGTAGAGGACCAACGTAGATGATATATATATCCTATATATGTTCTTCATTCAGCCACAAAGACTTTTGTTTTAATGTATTGTTCATTATCTGTGTGTAAATGAGGTCAACTCATATCTCATTGTAATAGATCACTCAAATATAGGTCATTGACCCGATATGATAATCAATATGAAGGATTGAATTCTCTAACATCCCCGTCATTGACAATTTTATTTTGTTTTTTTAAAAAGAGTTGCCCCCTGCGTGAGTTGGGTCTAATGGTTGGGCCATATATATACTACTTGCAATATATTGTATTCTTAAAATGTTATAAAAGAACTAGTGGTAATAGATTCTTATTAGTAGTTTCTTTGGTTTGACACTTTGAAAACTTAGTATTGATAATAATATATAATATAAAAAAAAGTCCTCACCGCATCATCCTTCCCTTGCTTACATTAGACCACATGAATAATTGCAGGAAAAAATTAAAAGGAAATTAGAAAACTGAAATTTAATTTAAACAACAAAGAAAATAAAAAAAATTCAAAAAAATATATTCATTATTAATTATTTCTAGCTAAATAATTATATCAAATTATAATTCCTGACAATGATTTGGGAAAGATCATCTTTCTATATGCACGTGGAAATAAGAGACTTAATTAGAATAATATGAAGTTAGGGTTAGCAGTTCTGCAAGTGAAATATTTGAGTTTTAGTTAGAAACATTACATATTTAGAGTAAAACATACTCCCTCCGTCCCATAAATATTGACCTATTTACTTTTGACACAATATTTTAGGAGATTGATATGGAAGAGAATAACTGTGGAAAACTAAGGATATTTTGGGAAAACAGTGGGTCCAGTGTCAAAGTTTTTCAAGTTAGAGAGGACATTGTGGAACATTAACAATTGATTCTTTGCCATTATAAGTAATTTTCAACATATGTCATTAATTGTGGGACGGAAGAAAGAGGAAAGTAAGCCAATATTTATGGGACGGAGGGAGTATGAGTTACTCAAATACCTTATAACCCTAATTTGACCTGATTTTAATAGCTTTGGACCCGCAAATTTTTAGCCCCTTCTCTTAAAATTGTGCTTGAGTCCTTGGTCCTTCTATAGCTTATGAAAAGACCGTCTTTTAAGAGACGGACTGATGTGAACCTTTATGCATGCGTTAACCGATGCATTCGATTATTATCATGTTTTGTTTGGTTGATTGCTAGTTTTAGTTAGGTTACATGACAAAAGGTTTAGACGACCATTAATGATTTTCTTGTCTAAATCCCGAGGTTTGTAAACTTAATTGAAACTAATGGACACTTTGTATTCGCGAGCACCTAGATTCTCCTTTGTGATCATGCAAGTGGGTTGCTCGTGAGAATTTTTACACCATTTTGTAGAAGGCCATCCTCAAGGGTGGTAGAAGATATTTGAAGGTCAATCGGAAGAATGGTAGAAGATATTTGAAGGTCAGTCGGAAGAATGTTAGAAGATATTAAAGTCCATTCGCGAGGATGGTAGTAGATTGAAGGCCACAGACTCCAAAATGTGGTAGTAGATGGAATTTAGCCCAGAAAGGTAGAATTGAAGTAAAAGAAGGCCAACGGAAGAGGCACCAGCCGGCCAAATCAGCTGACCAACATGAGGCTTTTGTATGACCCAACTGAAGCTAGCATGGCTCGTGCCAAGGGTATCTAGCACGGCTTGTGCTAGCCAACACAGGCCATTCAACAGCCTCTCAATACGGGCAGTGCAGGTTTGTGCAGGTCACGCCACCTGTGCCCTAAATTGGCTCCAAAAGGCTAAGTATGGGCCTGACCGTGTCATTTCACATGGTTCATGCTGTTTCAAGTTCCAAAAGTGAAGACCAGCCAGAGGGGTGTGCAAAATGACATGGCCCTCACTGTTCAACTGGGAAAAAATCCTTCCAGATGATGGGCCACGCCAAACAACATGGGCGCGTAAATTAGAAGTTCAAAAAATAACACCAGCCGACAGCCTGTGCCGACACAGCACTGCACGGCCCGTGTTGTGCCGCGCGCCAGCACGAGGTTGCACAAGCTATGTCGTGCCGCACGCCCTACGCCGGCACGACCCTGCACGGGCCGCGTCATTTTCAAATGGCAGAGCAAAGTCCGGCTGCTAGGATTATTAGGACTATTTTGGGCCTTTTTCAAGTCTCAATTCCCTACTATTATATATATATATATAGACCTATGTCTACTAGGTTTTAAGTTTATGTTCATTTTAGACTTCAAGAGTAGGCTAGAGAGAGAAAGTTCTCTTCTTTATCTCTAGGATCTTTTCTCTTATTCTCTTTATTTTTCCGTTGCCCAAAAGTGTTGAATCCAATGAAATACTTGGATTCAGTGCTTAGGGAGTAGTTTATTTACTTGGGGATTGTGTTTGTATTCATGAATTAATGTTTATTTTGTGATACTCCTTAGATCTACCTATTACTATGTGTTTGTGATTATTTTGTTGGATTTTTCTTCATATTCTTATTAATTGCATGATTGTTACTCTAAGATTAGCACACATTGTAGTCTACTTTCACCGGGGAAGGAAACCTATATGTTCTTGGGGTAGATATTCCGGAACCGTGTAGGTGTAAGCACGTGGGTTGTCGAGTTAACCGGTGAGTTAGCCCGCGAGTTGGTCTGAGGGTTACAAATAGAGATAGCTAGAGTAGCAACCCTAGAGACATCGATAAGGTGCTTCACCCCTATTGCCTTTCTAGGCCTAGGGAGAAGCATTCCTGGTGTAGTGCCTAGGACGTAATAGCACGGGGGGATTCAGATCTACACAACGGGTAGGGCCGTTATTAAACTCCCCTAATTATGGAGGCGATGCCAATAGAAGATTACATGTGTACTATACGTGAAGGTTTGGGAAAGTGTTGACCATCGACCACACCATGTGTCACAAACACTAGAATAGGTTTGTAGTTCTTATATATGATGAAATTGAGGATCGAAACAACATTGATCATGTTACAAAAATACTCCTCAAGTGCTTTTATACGTAGTTCATTTTCATGTTAATTGCATGTTATTAGTTGCAGCAACCCCCCCCTCCAAAGCCTATTTTACCACCACTGCTTATTTCTTACGCGTGATCAGATTGACGACATGATCGCAACTATGTTAAGTTGACTCTTAGACACCTAACATCTCTGTGGAAGACCCTGATCTTACCATTATCTACCTTTTGGTAGCATAGTAGTAGGAACAGAAATAATAATTTCTACCTTTGATGGTTCCCTCTCGATTAATAGTAGATCTCCTGTAAAAAAAAGGTTATTTATTAGCTACGATGGGAGAGGGGTAGGTCAAATTTTGGCGCTGCTGCTGGGGATGTTAATTTAAGGGTCTAGCAGTTAACTTGAATAGCGTGTTAGTTGAGTAGTTAGTGTTGTTTTTATTTTTGTTTTTGTTGGTTTTTCTTGTTGAGCCTTTGTGATAGTTATCTATGTACTTCTAATCTTTTTGCTAGTGTTTCTTTGAGTTGGGTATTGTTTGGTTCCTAGTTTATGGTACATACCATTCTACGAACTTAGGGACTTTAGAGATGCAAACAGGCAAATATGCATTCCCTTTTGTTTGAAGACGACCTTCTCCTGTTTATTACTGCCAACAAAAAGTCCATGGAAGAGATAAAAAAATATTGGCTGACTTTATGCAGGTTTCAGGTCTCTCCGTCAATGAAGGAAAATAAAAAATTTACTTCTCAAGGATGGATGAGCAACAAAAGGAGAGTTTAGCCCTAAATTTGAAAATTATGCATGGAAGGATGCCAATGAACTATCTTGGCCTGCCTATCTCCTCGGTAAAATGGAGCAGATCAGAGTGTGAAATGATTGTTGACAGAATCAAGGAAAGAATCAGAAGCTGGTTAGCAAAAAAAACTGTCCTATGCAGGTAAAATGTAACTTATTAATGGAGTATTACTGAGTATGATAGGGTATTGGCTAGTGTGCTGAAGCTGCCAGAAGAAATACATAAGAGAGTGGTCAAACTGTGTTTTGATTATCCGTGGGGCATAGAAGAGGGACAAGGGGGGTTCATTGCAGTAGCCTGGCATAATTTATGCAGAGGAAATAAGAAAGGTGGCTTGGGGTTGAGAGATCCCTCAATATGGAATAAAGCTTCTCTGTGTAAGAACATTTGAGACCTGGAACAAAAAAAGGATACTCTCTGGGGCAAATGGTTACAAGAATACTATTTAAAAGGAGACGGCATTGGATATTTCAAGTTTTCTATCACACAAAGCTGGCCTTGGAGGGAACTGGTGAAGATGAGGGATGGCTATTTTCCTAAGCTGAGCTTACTTTTGAACAACAGAGGGAAAATGAAGATATCTGTTGTATATGGCATGATGATGGGAGGGAAGTAAATCAAGCATAAGTCCAGGTTATTATGGAACAAATGGATTCTGTCTAAAGAAAAGTTTTCATGTGGATGTTAATCAATGGAAAACTGCCCACAACTGATAGATTACAAGCTTTTAAGATTCTATATGGTGATTATGACTGTGCTTTATGCCAGAAAACACAGGAATCCATTCATCACCTTTTCTGTGAGTGTGAATACCTGAAAGAGATTTTGGTTACACTGAAGGTTTCTCAGTTTGTCTCAATGAGAGAACTAAAAAGGAAGCTGTGAATGATGATTAGAAGGAAAACTGGAGCAGATTTGGGGAAGTTGGTATCTTTTTTATATGGAATATGGCGGGAAAGGAATCGAAGAAGCTTTGGAAGTAGGAAATTTGAGGCAAATATGTTGTTATTTATGGTGGAAACTGAGGCAAAATTGAGGCAAAGGAAGAAAAGGTATGATTTTGAAGAAGAAATAAGTAGAAGTTAGAAATTAATGTAAAAAGGTAGGAAGAGAGGAGATTGTAAAGATTGGTAGAGAAGATCAAAATTTTGTAAATGTTTTTTGGGCTGAATTATAACATAAAAATCGTTATTAAAAAAGTGTGGGAGGATTGATGTGCACCTTTATGCATTCATTAACCAATGCATTCGACACATTTATTATCATCTTTTGTTCGGTTGAATGCTAGTTTTAGTTAGGTTTACACGATAAAGGGTTTAGATGACCATTATTAGTTTTCTTATCTAAATCCTGAATTTTGTAGACTTAATTGAAACTAATGGACACTTTGTATACACGGGCACCTAAGTCTTCCTTTATGATCTCATTAGTAGTTGCTCGTGAGTACTTTTTCATCATCATTTTGTAGAAGACCATCCGCGAGACTATCCGCAATAATGGTAGAAGATATTGAAGGCCATTCGCAAGGATGGTAGTAGATTGAAGGTCACCGGCTCCAAAGCGTGGTATGAGAGGGAATTTAGCCCAAAAAAGTTAGATTTGAAGTTCAAGATGTTGGGTGTGTTCAACCCAAGTCCCACATTGGAAGTTGAGAGAGTGTTAGCTCTCTATATAAGTTTGAGTCCCACCACATTAGTATGAGGCCTTTTGGGGTTGGACCCAATAAAACCGTGCGGGCTTGGCCCAAAGCGGACAATATCATACTAATGTTGGTTGTGGTGGGATTTGGCAGTCCCAACAGAAGATTGTTGTGTTCTGAAACCTGAAGGTGGCTTCAATACTACAGCTGAAGTATTGAAGTTGCTTGACGCATGTGGTTGGTTGTAGTATTATTCAGATCCTTTGGCTGATGGTCCAGTTATCCTGGTTTGTTATTGGGATATTGTTTTTGGTGTTTCGTGTTGACTTGCGTTTGTTTCTGTTTATGTTGTTGGTCGCTTGTTAAAGGGACAAATTTCGATAAAACTATTAATACCTTGTCACTTTTAAGTTCTACAACAATGCTTTGAAGCCAATACTAGTAAAAACCCATTTAGAAATTAAGCACAAGTTATATAGGTTGTATTTGACAGAGTTGTGCTTATAAACCATTCATAGGTCCGAGATCTACATCTATGAATTGAAAGGTCCGAATGATCAACTCTGCAATGAGTTGTTAATAGGTCTTCAAATTGTTCATTTGGATGGTCATGATACTTCCCAAAAATCAAAAAAAATTGATCAATGGAGGAACAATATCACCATTTTGGTTCAATAAGATACCAAAGTGGCTGAGTGACTCATTAAAAGTTGGCTTAGTTTGAAAGTAGATGGAGACCACCTTCTGCCTTTTTCCCAAAAATAATTTTTGCTTTCAAAATAATCTACATTTTAGCAGTTTGTCAAATACTAAAAAATGATTTACTTATAAGTAAGACAGCTTATAAGCTATGCCAAAGCCAACATCACTTGGTGGTTGGTTTAAGAGTAACGGAATGTATTGTCTTAAATTCTGTCTTTGGTATTCCATTGAATGTTTTACTAGGAATGGAGCTTATTGTACTGCCTCCGCTCTCCTTTCTCTCTACTGCAAAATTTCGGTATGAATATTAAATCACTAGATTTACAGCACATGTAGTTTTTCTTAAATATCAATTTAGATGAATGATTTTGATCCTTCTGTTTACCAAACCTCAGTATTATTCACCTACTATAACCCCTGCTTAAGCGAGTCCGTATCTTGAAAGATAATCTTTCCATAAGTTATGAAAATACCAAGATTTAAAGTGTAAATTAGAAAAAATCAAAATAAAATTTTCGGGTTACATGAATCGGGCTATAAATTTTATAACTACTGCACGTTGCATAATAAAGTTTCAATATTGCAACTAAGACCTTTTACCTTTTATTATTCAAATTAAATCCATCTTTCCATAAGTTTATGGAAAGACTGTGTTTCCCAAGACTTTGCCTACTTAAGCATGTCTTTTTTATAGAGGAATAGAGATATTGTATATGAGAGGAGCTCACAAGTTTTTGTGGTTTTAATGAAGTTATTACTTTCCAAATATATTTTTAGTGTAAAGTCCAACAAGATATAGAATTTCTTTTTTATCAAACATTACTTTTATACAAAGACTTGTGTGAGACCGTCTCACCTAAGGTTATGGTGAGACGGAGGTCTTATATC
>JAULKM010170534.1:0-15731 GCA_032355605.1 Rubia tinctorum | reverse complement strand
TTTCCTCTCCACCTCCGTCTGCAACCCTAGCCACTGCCGCATTGTCGTACCTCACCCCTTCCCCCTCTCCCCGCCTCCGCCACCGATTCCCCTCCCCATCGCCGCTACCCTCCTTCTTTCCCGACCTTCTCCACCAACTCTAGCCACATATCGAACCGTCATCGTACCACATCCCCTCCCCCGCCTCGGTCACCCTCTTCCATCCCCTTCGTCGTTGCCCTCATCCTTCCTCGACCTCCACCACTGCATAAAACTCTAGCCACAGATATTACCTCTCCGGCAAACACCCTACCCTCCCACCACCAATTGAACACCCCACGCTCCCCATCGCTGTCGAACACCCCACGCTGCTCCTTTTTTCTCCCATCGCCGCCGTTTTGCCCCTGATTTGGCATCATTCGTGGTGGTGCAGCTATCATGGTGGTGATGGGAAGAAATAAAATGGAGGGCGTTAGCGGCGGGGAAGAAAGTCCCAACGGCGGGGAAGAAAGAATAACGAAGAAAGAAAATGGGGAAAAATTCTAGTTTTTAATCTTTTTATTTTTTCCTTTTTTAATTCAAAGGCAAATTGGTCTTTTGAACAAAATTCTGCCATCGGATGGTTGACTAAAAAGTCAGCGGAGTCAAGGATTATTTTAGTATTTTCTGAGATTGCGGGGTTATATTGTCACTTTCAGCCTAAAGTCTGGGTCATTTTAGCACTTAACTCATATAATAAATATAGTACATGAATAGTATATAGACACAAACTCCTTCAACTTTCTTCTCTACATTCACATAACAACTCTTGGCTCTTCATGTTTTCTCCTTTGCAAAATGGCGAGAATAAAATGTTACTCTTCAAAGCTTCTGGCTGACAAACACAAAAAATGGGGAATACATCGGGAAGTGTCCCACATGTAAGAAGAAATTGTTTGGTGTTGCTGGTGATGCCCATATCCTGGATCACGTTAAAATATTAAAGCTCCAATCTTCATTTGCGTTCTCATGTTTAAAGCTCCAGTCTTCATTTGCATTCTCATGTTTAAAGCTACATTCTTCATTTGCGTTCTTATGTTCAAAGATCCAATCTTCATTTGCATTCTTATATTCACTATGGGAATTCACTTGTATTGATCCTGGGTGGAGCTCACTGGCGTACTGGAATGCTTCTTCCCAATTGTGGAAAATTTGCTTTTGTCACCTTGTACTCGATGAGTCTTTAATTTCGTGGTATTTCCCCGCAACAACCTAAATGAGTTCTTGTTGTGGCACTGAATCCAGACAACTAACACCACACCTTCTTAGGCTGCTGATGAGACACCTTAAACACTACCAATGTGTACATTACACGGAGAGCAATGAAGGGGACTTGATTTTCCATCATCAACACCATCGAGGGTAACTTCATTGAGCAAGTGGAGCAAGTACACACCATCAATGACCATAGCATACCCCCAAGTATTTATCAGCTCTCAGTCTCTCCTTAACAAGGGACTGAAAAATTCCCTGATTGCAGCAAATTTTCTGCTCTCCATACCATCGATATGACCTGAATGTAAATGGTGGTAAGGGATTTCCCGAGGGACATAAATGCCTAGATTGGTATCTATAATGCTCTTGAGGATTTTAGCTTCATTTTCCTCTTTACATTAGGAGATTTTAGTTCCCTTTTCCCTTTCTCATTAGGAGATTTATGACCCTATAAGTACAGGAGGCATTATTATGTAATTTTCATGCTTGTTTTGATTATGATTAATAAAAGTCAACATTTATGTTGCAAAACTTAGCGTTTCGTTTTTCCTATATTACTATCTACATCAGTTGGTATCAGAGCCATT
This sequence comes from Rubia tinctorum, assembly GCA_032355605.1. NCBI lineage: Eukaryota > Viridiplantae > Streptophyta > Magnoliopsida > Gentianales > Rubiaceae > Rubia > Rubia tinctorum. Next base: position 13,911 of record JAULKM010170534.1, on the reverse strand, counting down.
CCAATCTCGGCCATGGCGCATCGTCGACCCCGTAGAGGCATCCTCGATCGTGATACTAATCTAGAATATGTTTATAGATGTGAAGAAATCACAGGATTACATCTACATGTGGATGCCCTAACACACTATGTCTAAGCACTTCTTCAATAGTGAGCCAAAGCATGAATGGCCCCTCTTGACGAATACAACATAAAAAATGACCACGACATCCTTTTTGCCCTGAATTTTGGTAAACACGTCTGCGCAATACACTCGCAAGATGCAGCTCTTGAAAATTGGTGTGGAGAGTCGACATTCCAGGTGGTTATCCTAGAGTATAATGAGAAGGTGTACGACGAGTCGGAGCACAACGAGGTTGTGTACGATGATTCAGAGTACGGCGAGATGAAGTATAATGCACCATTGAATGAAAACGCCGAATATGACGAAGTGGAGTCCAACAAGGTAGTATACGATGACCCCATATACGACGAGTATGCCAAAGCTATGTATGACGAGACCGTGTGCAATGTGCCCTTGTATGACAACACCGTTTTCGCCTAGGCCCTATAAGATGAGCCTATATACAATGAGGCGGAGTAAAATGAAGTCGCATGCGACAAAATTGTTTTGGTGTCAAGTAAGGCCAACAATGCAGCCACACCAAATGAGTCCACTAGCATGAAGTTTGTATTGACCCAGACATCGATTCATTCAACAATCTGTAGAGTAGGTTCTAGAATGTCGCAAAAGCACAGAGACTATATGCGATGATACCCTAAGAAACGATAGGAACACGGAGGAAGAAAGAGAAAATTTGGAGACATCACGCGGTGGGTACAAGAACGCCTATCAAAGCAAGTCGTTTTACGCCAATGACTCTGGCATTGATATGAGTGGGCAATGGAATCCGAGTCGCGACACAAGTTGATGGTCAAAATTTGAGGATGAATTTTTTTGACCCCGTGGAGAATGATGTGGAATTAGGGTTGGCATTTTTTAACCCCCTTTATTTGCTTCATTTAATTAAATTAATTTATTTCCTTTTCCTTTTTTCATTAGGATACTTAGTTTCCTTTTCCTTCTTTCATTAGGATACTTAGTTTCCCTTTCCTTTCTTCAATAAGAGATTTATTTTCCTTTGTCTTTCCTCAATAGGAGATTTAGTTCCCTATAAACAGAGGAGACATTGTTATGTAATTTTCATTCTTGCTTTGATTAATCAAAGTCGATCTTTGGTTGCAAACCTTAGCAGTTTCATCTATCCTATATTACGTGCTACATCACGAAGCCACCTATCCTTGCGGCTTGGAGGGGTAAGAAAATCTTGTGGGACTGTGAGGGCATGACCCATGTCTCCCGCGACATCCTCAATCTCTTCCTCGACGTCCACGTCATTATCATAAATATCATAAAACGTTTCACCGAAGAAATCTTGATCGAGGTACTCGGTTTCCATGTTATCATCATAAATATCATAAATCAGTTCACCAAAGAAGTATTGCATGACTTCCTCATTGTCCAAAAATTCCTTCGTATTCACCTTGTCATGAAACTGAGGAATATCCATTTTGAACGCCGATTCCCAGTGCGTTTCGATCTCCAATTCGTGTGCGCGATGTATGACTGGATGCTGAGCAACGGGGTTTGGCGTGAATGGGTTGTCGTCGTTGATATCGGATTTGTCAATGGAGACGGCTTCAGTTGGGCATTGCGAAAAAACACGACAACTAGCTGCTCGAAAACCTCCATTTTTTACGTATGCGTAAGATTTCTTCACATCTATAAATGTATTCTAGATCAGTATCATGATCGGGGATGCCTCCACAGGGTCGAAGATGCGCCATGGCGGGGATCAGAATGGCTCTGATATCAACTGATGTAGCACATAATATAGGAAAGATGAAACTGCTAAGGTTTGCAACCAAAATTCGACTTTTATTAATCAAAGCAAGAATGAAAATTACATAACAATGTCTCCTCTATTTATAGGGAACTAAATCTCCTATTGAGGAAAGGAAAAGGAAAAATAAATCTCTTATTGTAGAAATGAAAGGGAAACTAAATCTCTTAATGAAGGAAGGAAAATGAAACTAAATCTCCTAATGAAGGAAGGAAAAGGAAATAAAATACTTTAATTAGATGAAGCAAATAAAATGTCATCAACGCTGGTCCCACTTGTCCATAAATGCCAACTCTAATTCCACACCACTTCGCCACAACATCTTCCAATCTTCATGCACGATTGGTGATATTATTTTTTTCTTTGTTATCGACCCCGAAAGTTGTGAGAATGACATCACTGCGGACGTCGTCACCAAACTCGGTCTCGAAACGGAAATGCACTCAAAACCCTACCAACTTGCACTGCTCCAAATTGGCACTTACGTCACTGTTTCTAAATGGACCTTGGTGGAAGAAGTGCTCGACTTCAAGGCAGTCCCAGAGACCAGACGCGTCCCCTTCGTCGCGTTTCGATACTCATAATCAATTTTGGAAGCTTTAATCATTTTTGGCGCCAAACTAAGTCGGTGTTAACAAATTTAGAGGCTAGGATTGATCAATTTTTTCCTGTTTTGTTAGTTATCTTTCTTGTATAGCATTTGGGTAGTTAGTTAGACAATCTGGTTGATGGCATGTATATATACAACACTTGTAGATTCATTTTCTAAGTTAATGAAATCAGAATTTTCCCTCAGCTTTCCTCTACTGAAATTTCCAGTTTTCAGAGTTTACAACTCTTTTGACCTTTGCTCTTGTTGCTAACTGCCTCCATTTCTTCACATCTTCACCATCAACTTCTGAACTAATATTGGCCAACTTAAGAATGAGAGTGCTTCGATCTATCTGCAAAGCATCAAGCCTCCAATCTATACGCCATTTTTAAGGGCATTAAATTCTTGATCCATTCCGATTTCAACCCCTTTGTTGGATGCATGAATAAATGACCGACAAAAGCAATCCAAAATCCGCTTCACGCTCACACCATTGTCACCATTTGCTTCAGTTATCGCAACTGCTTCGTTACGTCACTCTCTCGGTCACCCCTCTCTGCTTCAGTTATCACCACCGACTCTAGAAACTCAAAAGGATAATACTAGTAAAACACGTGGAAGCGGATCACGACGACCTTCTCATTGCGGATAGCGACTGGAAACCACATCCTCAGAGGCGAGTCGAAGAATGCGCCATCGTTGGGGACAAAAAGCGTGATCTTAGCATCACCCTCATTCTCCTCGAACTCCACCCCATGTCGGACGCCGTCAGCATCGGCACCGCCACATTGAAGCCGTTCTTATCGATTGTGGGGAGATGATTGAGGTTAGATTGCGGTGAGAAGATTGGGGTTAGATTGGGGAGAGACGATTAGGGTTAGATTGGCGGTGGAGACAGAGGTGTGAGATCTGGAGGTGGTGTGGAGATGACAAAATTGATGCGGCGGTGGCGGTGGCGGTGGCGGGGTCGGCTCCGACATGAGTTTTGTAGTGGAGTGTGTAAGCGTGGTTGCGGCGGGTAGGCGGGTGGCGGGTGAGGTGGTGGCGGATGATGGGTCTAGGTGGGTGAGGTAGTGGCGGCTGATGGGTCTGGGCGTTGGAGTGGTGCCTGGGCGGTGGTGTGGTGTTGCTGGACGGTGATGGAATGGTGATTGAGGCAGTTCTCGTGACTAGGCGACGGTTGGGTGGTGGCTGAGCGGAGGTGGGATGGTGACCGGCGATGGGTGGTGGCTGGTGGCTGGGCGGCGGTGTGGTGGTGGGGGCAGGAGGGAGAGTTATGGAAAAAATGCTTGGTTTTCTGTTATATATATATATATATATATATATATATATATATCAACAACTCAATTTGTGAGTCAATGTCAGATTTAGGCCTGAAGGTTATATCTGCACATTTTATCATAAAGTCATGGTTAGTTAGACACTTTTTCGTTTTGTAGGATTATATTGACACTTTCAGTCTAAAAGTAGGATTAGAAATGCATTTTACCCTAAATAAAATTTTGAATCATCTCCACTTAATAATAATTAATTTTAAAATAAAAGTTCAATGTACCTTAAATTTTAAGAAATACTCTTACATATCTTAAACATAGATTTAGTTTGGCCACTATTTTGAAATTTGACACATTGAAATTGGCAGCAAACAATTAAACAAATAGGTATGGGAATGGGTCCAATGAAGGAAATAGCAATGGAGTTCGATGAGCAAGACTGCTTAACCATTGTGAGAAAAAAAAATGGGGTGATTTAGTAGTGGACTCAAATGTTAATGTGGAAGAAAGAGGGTGATTATTTAATAAATTGAAATTGCAAGAGCCGGCTTAGAATTGTTTCACCACGGGTATTAAAGACTTAACATCAGGACAAGGCATGTGCGGCCTTTTAATTTTATGCGCGCAATCGATCAAATCCCAGGTAGATGGTGTTGCTGTCCACTTGGGTTGGTGCGTGACTGCGTGTGTTGTTCACTAGTGCAAATCTTTTACTCAATTCCTGTGGAAGCCAAAGGATAAGCCATGGGTTCTATTATTTTTGAAGCTTTGTTTGTGCGTGCATGTTCTCATTCTGATCCAGATGTTCTGAATGTGTTTATTAGGGGTCAAATTGTCTGACCCGATCCAATTCATTTTAATCAGACCCATTTAAATTGAATCGGGTTAAGATTCCATTTGGGTTCTTTGAGTTGGGTGGAGTATAGGTCGGGTTGAATTTTGACTCTAATCGACCCGTTTTGACTCATTTGCATTTTGCCCCATTTTCTTGAGAAAAAAATTATTCTTTTAAAAAATCATTAGTTTAATTCAACATATCCACCATACATTTATTTCATAAACAAGTTTAATATTCTTGAAAAAAAATACTTATAAAGAGAAAAATAATTTTGTAAAACTACTACTCCCTCTGTTCTAGCCAAATATGCACACTTACTAGTTGGCAGTCAAAGTGGACGAATTTTGACAATATATTTGAATAAATATATGAACAATAATACTATCGTATGAGATATTATTAGATTCTTCGTAATATGTAGTTTCTAAATATTAATTTTTTATGCGCCTTTATTGTCCGTGATTACATATATTTGCAATCAAACATGTTTCTTGGAGACCGTGAAAAAAATTCCATGCAAATTCTCCTAGAACGGAGGGAGTATTATTTATAAATGATATATTAATTAGAATATGAAATATACATTCATAATTATATAAAATAAATTTTAGTAAAATTATATAATGACTTCGGTCCTCGAATTATCCCCATCGTTCACCTTTGCCCCTCCGTTTTTCTCCATACTTTAGCCTCCGGAACTAACAAAACTAGCAACTTGTGGTACTTCCGTTGCTTTAAGGAGTTAAATCCTGCTAACGGCCTCGCACGTGCAGATCGCGTGACTTTTTTTATGGTAAAAAGTTATTTTCAATTTAACCCCTATTTCCTATTTTCTTTTTTCACCTTTTCCGTTTTCACATTTTCTTTTCCCCTCCCTTTTCCCCCTCCCTCTTCCTCTCCCTCTCCTCCTCCTCCACACCGTCACCCCACCACCAAACAATACCGTGCCCCCACTGCAATCCTACCTAATAGGCTAATACACCATCCTACCGCAACTCTGGAATCTTGGAATCCCTCCTTAGAATTGCAAATCCAAGTTAAACTTCCCCTCCGCCGGCGGGATTTCGCTCGCCGGTTTTAGCCCCCTGGGTCGACCACCCTCCTCCAGCCCCAATTTCCGACCACCTGTGCCCAACACCATCTCCGATCAACCTCTCCAGCCACCATTTCCAGTGCGATAAAACCCAGCCCATTGTGGTCCTCGAGCGCGGCTCTCCATTGGTGTTTCTCGCCGATGGTTTTCGAGCGGGTGGTTCTATAGCAACACCGACAAGAACCGTGATTAGAGATCTGGTTTGGGTTGGTTTCAAGGAGATCTAGTTCTACGGAGTTGGAGAGGGTTCTGGTCTTCGCCGAGGATGGTGGTTCGGCGAGGGTAGGGTCTTTGTCGTCGGTAAAACGAGCGGGCTGGGCTTGGTCGCTGGTCAGTTTGGGTTTAGGTGGGGGAGGGTCAAGTTTACAGATGGTGGCAGGGTAGATTTTTGGACAGTGATGGTGGCGGTGGAAAGGTGATGGGGAGGGTCACCAAATTTGCCAGCGAGAAGTGGCGGCGCCACCGGTTGCAGGCGGTGATGGAATGATGGAGACTGAAATTTAATTTAATTTAATTTTTATAATTAAAATTAGATTTATACGTATTTCATACGTATTAGGGCGTGAAAATTAAAAGAAAAGGTAAAAAGAAAATGAAAAATCTCAATGTTGCCCCTTAAAAATTAACGTTTTGACTTATTTTAACAGTTTGACCTGACAGAAAAACCACAAGTTGCCAAATTTGTTAGTTCAGGGGCCTAGGGCCTAAAGTATGGTAAAAGAAATTGGAGGGTCAAAAGTGAACGATGAGGATAGTTCGAGGGTCATCGAAATCATTTGTTCTATTTTTTAATCGAAATAGTAAAACTATTTTAACTAAGTATAATGAAAATAATTATATTTTTCTTTATTAAGTGAATAATTTTAATTAAATATAGTATAATATTCTTACTTTAAATTATATATTTGCAATTTTATTTATTAGTTAAATATTACTCCATTCAATAAATAGAGTAATACATTTAAAATTATTCATTTTATTTGAATAAATTATAAACTTTTACTATTTTCTTATTTGATTTGGGTCAATTTGGATCATGCTGTGACTCGACCTGATCCGACCCAAAACTATGAGAATTTATACCCGACCCATTTGATACAAAATTTTAAGTATATTTGGGTTGGGATAGCTGATCCGCCCCAATCTGCGGGTCAACATGACCAACCCTAGTGTTTACTTATAAATAAAGTGAATTTATATAAATTTAAATGAGATTAAATTTCTTTTTCAATTGAAAATAGTTTCTACTTTTAAGCATTATACTAAACACTTAAGGATCCGAAACTTATCTACACTTCAATTCATTTCGCTTCAATTTAGTTCAAATTAAAAATAAGTTTATTGAAAAAATAGCATTAATATGACTAAATTAAGATAAATTTCATCAAGTAAAAGTTTCACTGACTGAACTAAATAATTTTTTGTGAATGAACTAAACAAATTTTAACTGAAAATGAATTGAAGTGAGTAAAATGTAGATAAACTCTAAAAAATAAGGTGGAAAAAAGAAAAGAGGAAAACTTGTCATTTTTGAAAAACCGGAAGTATTATTTTGGGAAATATACAAATATAATCATATATACTTGAGAAAGTGCAGATATAACCCTGAAATATTTTTTAGTACAAAAAAACCCTCACTACTTTACATAAGTGCAAATATAACCCTAAAAACGATATTCCAACATTGACTGAAAATTTACGGCCATTGACCGACCATCAATGACCAAAATATCCTCTAGCTTAATACAAAATTTTCAATGACAAAAATGACCTTTTTCTCCTTGAATAGCCACCACCACTCCTGATCAGTCTCCCCCCACCACCACAAACTGTCGCTCCCATCAGCCTCCTCCCCACACCACCACTTGCAAACAAAACAAACAAGTTTATCTATCTACCTCTGAATATAATCACCGAAAAACATCTGAATCCACAATCCACGATGAAGCTGAAGAATCTATCAAATTTGAGGTCTGACGTCGACGTCGTCGTCGACGGATGTCCAACAACTAGTGCACGAGACACTCTGAATCAGCACTAACCTCGCCTCCACTCCTCCCATTGCGAACGCGCTGCTCTCTCCCGCTGCCGTACGACGCCGACAGGTTTCCCTGGGATGTTGCCAGCTTCGGTCTCGTGAAGGACCAGTCGTAAATTCTAGCCAATCACTTATAGAGCTTCTCCCCCCGCAATCACCATTCACACCTCCCGTGTTTCACCCTACCACCACCAGCCACCCCTCCTGTTAGCCTTATCCCCGCCACCAGCCACCCCTCCCGCCAGCCTTCCCCCTGCCAATAGGGTTTCCGCCTCCACCACCCAAATCTGCCTCTTTTGTGGCCCAACCCTAGCGCCGGCGCTTGCCCAGCCTAAAGCCCACCACCATCACAGTTTGAATGACGCTCCACCGCTCGAGTCCCACCCCCGACCACCACGAACACCACCTCCCGCCGCTCGATCGTTCTTTGGGTTCCTTGGTCGTGTCGGGTTCTCTACGATAACATCATACTGATTTACAGATTGGGTGGCTATAGGTGGTATCTTCGTAACACTGGGCACCAACCAATATGATGTTACAAATTTTGGATGCGCAAGGAAATTTGCAAATTTAGTGGTGATTTGCAGAAGAAAATGGGTGGGGCAATATGGTCATTAATTAATTGGCAGTTTTTCTATTTTTTAAACATAAACCGGACATGGGTAAATTTATCTTTTTAACATAATCTGGCCTTAAACTGTCGGAAAAAGTTATATTTACACATACACCAACTATCGAGAATTATATTTACACTTTAAAATTTTAAAATTTATATATATTATATAGGGTTATATATGCATTTACTCTATTATTCCAATGAGCAAATATTATGATTAAAATTCCTCCAAACAATTCCGATCTTTGAATCTCAGGCACACCCGACGGCCCGACTGGTCCACCCTTGGAGCAGTTTCTACTCTATTGTGTTGCCTCCCTCTCACAGTTGATGAGGATTGTGATGTGGATAATGTTAGGATGTAAAATGCATGAAAGAGAAAAAAGATGTGACATCAATTGCCAAATTCGGACTCTTAACACAGATATTTATCTCAAATTAATTAGGGCATCTAATAAAATGATTAATTAATTCAAACAATCATCGGAGGAAAAAATCCCTACATTGGCGGTAGTCCCCCTCTCTCCATTCTCGGCGTACTCCCTCTATCCCACTTTAAATTGTATAACAATCATTATTACATTATTCAAAAAATATGTTTGATCATTAATATGTTCACTTACGTATAATAATGGTAAATAAATATTTGATATTTAGAACCTACTTGTTACAGTGAATTCAACAATACCACATATGATAATATTGTTGCTCATAAATCTATTCAAATATGCAGTCAAACTTTGATAGAGAATAGTGTCAGAAAAACAACTATGTAATATAAACTGGGATGGAGGGAGTTCTCTTCCTTCTTCAATTTTTTCTCATCTTCCCTGAATAACAGTTTATTTTAATTTATATGTTTTATTCAATAAGGGCGAAATTTGTCTTCACATATTAATTTTATTTTTTGACCTGATCGATTAAATCGTTGTGTTCATGATAATAACTCGATAATATCGTGTGTTCGTAAATTTTATTGTGATTTATTTTTGGGTCTCCATTAATTTGGATTCGTTAGATATGTATTTTTCAACGTGTTTACAGTTAAAACAACATAGATCGTAGTTGGATCAAGTGGTGTTAAAGTTGTAGAAGATCTCTATTTGACGCAGTGATATTGATGCGTGATACGCTTCTCTCTGCTAAGTGGTCATAATTTTTGCGGGAAGCAAGTTAATATCGTCAAGGGCGATGTTACAGTTTTTTATTGGATCTCTAATCAATATTACAGAGGATTAGTCTGGTTGACATGCAATTTAGATATTCTTGCAATATGTTAGTTATTGCTAGAGGCTAATTAGGTTGGATATCAATTCCAATCTTTGTAATCGCCGCTGAGCGATTTTCCCAACAATGATTGTTTTTTATTTAAAAAAGATTAATTAATTGAAATCTATATGGGACTCTTTATTATCATCCAACTTTATTTTTCACACTATTCCAGAGTAATTTTATATTGTTAGTACTTTTAATCAAATCTAATACTCTCATTTGTCATTTCAAACTGCAATTTAACTATTCATTTAGTCAAAACTTCTTAAATTTGACTCTAAAATTGAATTGGTATAAAAGCATAAATACTATTGTTTGATACCTTGTTAGATTCGTTATAACATGTATTTTCAAAATATCAAATTGGGAAAAGTGCAAAAATAATTTATTAAATTTCAAAAGTGCAAATATAACCTTGTAAAATTTGAAAGTGTAAAACTAACCCTAAAATTTTGTGAAATAGTGTAATTACACCAAAATTTCACTATTTCGGTGTTGACTAAAGGAATTCAACCATTGAACTATTCTAAAAAGACAAAAATAACCTTAACTTTAAAACTAAAAATTTAAAGACCATTATACTCCTTAGACTTCTTCTTCTTCATCTTCAAAACGCTAAACTGCTGCCACTAAGCACCACTGTCGAACGCCACCGTCGTCGCCGCCGAGCACCAGAGCTCCACCGCTGCCTTCTCAGCCTCCAGCACCACCTCCTTAACACCACCATCACACCTCATCCTCCGCCCCATCGCTCAACCCTAGCAACGCCCCCTCCACTTCGCCACAATGCAACCCCAGCCCACCACGCCTCTTCCTCTCTGTCGTGCTCTGCCACCTTGACACACCTCTTTCGTCCGCCACCGCTCAACCCTAGCCACACACTCCCCCGCTCCGCCACACTCCACCACCTCAACGCACCTCCTCCGCCTGCCACCGCTCAACCCTAGCCACGGCTCCTATGCTCCGCTGCGATGCAACCTTAGCCTGCCACGCCCCTATGCTCCGCTGCGCTCTACCGCCTCGACGCCGCGTTCCGTCGCACTTCCTTGCCCCGATGCAACAGCTCAACTCTAAACCCTACCCTTTTCGCAACCCTACCAAGCGAGCGGTGGAATTGGTGGTACGGTGGAGATAATCAGTGGTGTAGTGGAGAAGAATTAGTGGAGCGCTCAGCCCCTCGTCATCCCGCCATTCGAGAAGGTGACCAATTCCACCCTAAGCCTAAACACCACCACACTAAACGCCACCGCCACTGACCATTTCTAGAGGGAAGAAAGGGGGAAGAAAGAAGGAAGAAATGACTCATCGACGGAGAAAGAAATGAGGAAGAAAGGAAAAAAGAAAAGGCAAAACTGTATTTATATATATTTTTGGTTTATTTATTTTTTAATATAAGGGTAAACGATCATTTCAATGATTTCAGACCAATTTGACCGTTGACATTTTGGTCAACGAAATTTAGGGTTATTTTTGCACTTTCAGATTTTACAAGGTCATTTATGCACTTTTGACCAAAACCTTGGATTAAAAACACACTTTGCTCTATAAAATTTTCACAAATTTTAATTATTTTTTATAAAAGATATTCGTTATAAAAGTTAAATTACAATTTGAAATGAGACAGATGGAGTAATTTTTCAATAAAAATACTTGATATTTAAAAAAGAGTTAGCATTTTGAAAGATGATATTTCCATAAATTATGGAAAAATCAAGGTTTAAACTGCAAATTAAAAAATAAAAATAAAATTTTTGGTTCCATTAATCGGATCATAAACTTATAACTATTACATGTTGCATAATAAAATTTTAATATTGCAACTAAGAACCTTTATATTTTCATTATTCTAATTACATTCCATCTATTCAATGAAAGACCATTTTCCCCAATAGTTTCCTTTAAAAATATGCACAACGACAATAATAGAGGGATAAGGGAGAGTAAGTAATCTATTCTACCACAAGCAAGGAACAAGTTTGGCTTGCTAGGCGGATGTATGCTTTCGAAACCAAACGCAACACCTCTATTTTATGAAATGAAATTTGCTTCATTTGATGTTATATGTGTATGATTACAGGGATGACAATGAGGCAAGATGGGTACGAATTATGATATCTCCATATTCATTCTTATAAAAAAATCATACGCATACCTGTCTCATCACTCATGACGGGTACAACATTAAAATTCACACTGTCCCATCGGGTATTATCTAAAATTCACCCTGCCCCATCACCCACTTGGGTCTCTATACCCCACTTCAAATCCATTTTACTCACCTCATTTATATCTCCAAAAAAAATCTAAATTTTACTTTAAAATTAATAATTTTAAAATTTAATAATTTTTACATAAAAATATTATAAGTAAAACACATGTATTATGAATAAATAATATTTATTATATAATAAACTATTGTGTATATAACGGGTATAGTGGGCGGAGCGGGGGTGAGGCGGATATGAACTTATATCCATGACCGACCCACTACCAATGACGGATATCAATTTCCATATCCATATTCGCCCCAACCCCACGAAAACTATATTCATACCCGCTCCATTAGGGCGAATGCGGGGCGGACCTCCACCAAAACCCGCTTCACTGTCATCCCTATGTATGAATTATAATACATGCTGATATAATATTAACACGGGCATGTCAATAGATTGGAAGTTAGGCTTTCATTGTTGGTCCAGCCCAAATCAAACACGGGCATGTCAATAGATTTAAAGGGTAATAGGCCCATAAATGATAATAAAATAACAGGACCAATCAAACACAGGCCTGCCGATAGATTGATTGAAAGGCAGAATAAATAAAACAATAATAACTAAGCCATCTTTGCATTGTCATTCTGCTTCTTTGGAGTGAAGAAATCTGGGTTGATTGTCGTGAGCACAGTAGATAATTGGTAGGTAACAATGGAGAAGGGGAAAGCAGTAATGGGTTCAGGGCGGCGGTGGGCGGTGGATTTCACCGATAATTCTACAGCTCCTTCTACTCGTGACATCCCCGACCCTCCCGGCTTCAATCGCTCATCTCAAGATCAGGTTTTTTTGTCTTATTTGTTGATTTTTTTCCAGTTTATGCTTTTTTTTCTGCTATGAATATGCTGTTTCTTACTGTATTTGGGGTTTGATTTTCGTATAGGACGATTCAGCTGTGAGTAAGCAAAAGAAGGATGCTGAAGCTAACTGGAAATCCCAGGTAAACGTTATTGATTTGTTACTTTGACTTTTTGATTGAGTCCCATGTGGGATATTCTGCAAATTCATTGAATGGGGTTTCTGGATTTGATTGCTTAGTATTTTCTTTTATATCATGCTTTTGCCAATTGTAGTTGGAATCTTGGAGTAATTGCACATATTAAGTATGATGCATTCAACCCTCTTAGTTTTCTATGTGGAACGGATGAGTGGAGCTATTTTAGGCCGCTTCCTCCTCTTGGTATAGAAGAAAATTTCAATCCTGAAGTAGCCTCTGCTTTAGCATAAGAGTTGTGGGAGGATTGGGTAATGTTCTGTGGCTGCTATTAACAGTAGCTAGTAACCAGGGGATAGAGAAATCATACAATAAAAAAGGATTCCAGATTATTTTGGAAGAAAATTAGACAAGTACAACAGATATAGAATTAGGATTCGTCTTGATCAATTGTTTTAGTAGTATAGTCCTGGAATTCATAACATAGGAGTTTCTTTTTCTTTTCTGAAGCAGAACCACACATGGTATTTGATTATTTTTTTCCAAATCCGATATGATCATAATATAGTGGAAGTTGTTATTTTTGTTGTTGTTATGGATATCATCATAAAAATAGATAGAACTTTTAGAAACAAGAAATTACACTGTCATTCATTACTAAGATGGAACTACATCAGTTCCTTTGTGATGTAAGAATTGACCATCAGGATGGAGAACTGTATAAAAACATTCTGTTGATTGATTACATGAAAATCAACAAGGCTTAATATCATCTACTAAAAGTGGAGCTAAAAGAACTCAATAGCCAAGATAACCATCTACTACAGCAATCAACTAAGTTTGTAACAATATCATAGAATTTAATTCTGAGTTTTCCACTCCACCTTACTAATAAATATTAATAAGATAAGCCTTTCAATATGGGTGGATGGTTATGTGATTTTATGCATCCAACTTCTTCCACTTAGAGTCAGCATCACCTTTCATGCTTGTTATTGAATATGATATCCCTATGTTGTGAATGTCGTGAACAGAAAGCATGGGAGATAGCACAAGCACCTTTTAAGAATTTGATGATGCTGGGCTTCATGATGTGGATGGC
>JAULKM010170525.1:0-15731 GCA_032355605.1 Rubia tinctorum | reverse complement strand
TTGCTGAGCCCGTGTCCAGCGGTCCGCCCAACGCAAAGCACATGGGCTGTGTCAGGTGCTTGCGCTGCGCTTCATTTGTTTGACTCAGGGTGCCACGTGACACCCTAGGATTGGGCCACGTGGCACCCTTGCCCTCCTTATTTTTAATATATATATTTTTGTAAAATATAGGAAATTATTTTGCCCTATTTAAAAATATGGAAAAATGGAAAAAATCTTTTAAAATCTTATTTTTATTTTTTAAAATCTAAATTAAATTTTGGTTCTTTTTAAAAATCAAAATTAAATATATGGTTCTTTTTAATTATGATTCATAATTTATTTTAAAAAAATGAAATTATTTTCCAAAATTAAATTAGAAAAATAAAATTTAATCAATAATTATAGGTGTATTATTAAATTTCACATTTTAATTTTTTTTCGATAAACTGATGTATTTAAATTAATTTTTAAAGGTAAAAATAATGAGTATGATAGAGAGAATCAAGTGGAGTCCATGGAGTGGTTTCTAAGTGTCTCAACCATTGTGAAGAAAAAATGAAGTGATTTAGTTAAGGGTTCAATTGTTGAGGTGGAAGATAGATATTGATTATTTAATGAAATGAAACTACGGTTTTAGCATTGTAGCTTGGGGATGTTTTTATAATGGCTCAAAAACAGTAGTTGAAGGTATCGAGACAACCCAATTTGAAGTGTTGCCGAAGCGCTCATTTGGAATTTCTTTGACTTTTCATTTTTAATGATTATAGTGTGATGGATTATAATGTGTAATTGTTTGTTTGATTTGAATGAAAATTTCCCAAATTTCTTTACATTAGAAAAGGGACGGGATAATATTTATTTTAATATACTTTGATGAAAATTTTAAAAAATTGTAAATGATATTTTCCGTAGAGTCCGTCTCTTGAAACTCGGTCTTTCCATAAGTTATGGAAAAATCAAGGTTTAAACTGTAAATTTGAAGAAATCAAACTAAAATTTTCGGATTGTATTTATCCGGTCATAAAGTTCTCACTCTTACATATTGCATAATAAAATTTTAATATTGCAACTAAAACTTTTTACCTTTCTATAATTCCAATTCAACCTCATCTTTCCATATGCCTATGGAAAGAATGTATTTTTCAAAACTTTGCCTTTTCCATATGAGTAAAAAATGAGAACGAAGGAAACATATAGTCTTGTTTCATACAGTTTAATGTTTATGTAGAGATCTTTCTACAATTCTTTTGCTTATTTCTCCGCATTTTTTTGGGACTCTTCTCAAAAAAAAATCCACTGAAAAAAAATGTGGAGAGACATGATAAAATAATTGTAGAAAGATGTTTGTTTAAAGTTTAGACGGTCTCACAGTAGACTATATCCAAATGAAAAGAATGATAAAGTAAAATTTTAAATAATTAAATACTACCTCCGTCCCAAGATTAATGGTACATTGTTTTTTCACGGTTTTCAATGAACATGTTTGAGCATTAATTTCTCTAACTACATACACCCTCTGTTTTTCTATTTATGTCACCATATGTTTAAGTGCTTGGATTTAGGTAAATAAATTGAATGGATGAAATTGAATGTATAAAGTAAAAAGTAAAATGAGTGGATGAAATTGAAAGAATCTTGACAAAAAAAGTGTGAAAAAAAATAAAACATCCATTTATAGTTAGGGGTCATAAATAACAAAACATGGAGAGTATAATGATTTTGCATAAAAAATTATTAACAAAAAATAGATAGTAAGATAAATCTAACATGATCCAAATAATAATTTTTATATGCATATTAATTTTCGTTTAGGGTCAAAGTTTTTTAAATTTGACCTAGAAAAATCAATTGTGATATTATTCTTGCACGGAGGGAGTATACGTTAAAAGAAAAAGAGAAAGCGTTCATATTTGTAGCGGACCATGTCTATTTATACTTTTTTGTTCAGCCTTTTGAAGTCATTTTGCCACCGATAACTTGTGTACTCCCTCCATTCCCTTTTTATTATTGTCTTACATTACTATTAATAAATAAAGTTGATATTGTTTGTATTGTAATATATAAATATATAAATGTAAAAAAGATCACATGAGATATTGTTACATTCATCGTAACATATATTTTTAGAATATTTAATATTCATAATTTATTTTTAAACATAATTTAAAATATTAAAATAATAAAATCATTATTGAATAGTAACAAAAAGAGAAGTAGGACAATAAGAGGGACGGAGGAGTATATTAACAATATGCGACTTATAAAAATTTAATATTAAAAATATATAATAATTTTTAAAATAATAATTGTTATAATTATATGATTATCTATATATATTAATTAAAATTTATGATGAATGTGGCTTGAAAAGTTGGGGGAAAAAAGAAAGAGTTGGAGTTCAATTATTCAGATGAAAGTCAAATTGCAAAAAAATTGCTCTCTCTCTCTCCACTACGGTGCTGAAATGAATTCCATTAAATTAAACAGATGATAATGAGCAACAGCAGTGGTGGGGTCCTTGGGATGTGAATTCGATAGCGCGTGATGCCGTGTATTTAACTCCACTAACCTGAATCCATGTCTGCCACACACATTCGGTGGTCCCGGGATTATTGTAATGATATTTTGAAGAAGTTAGTCTTCTTAGTGGTCAAAACAATCTTTTTTTCTTCCTCTCATTCATATCTCTGTACAGCCTTTTGGAGCTCTCTTGTTGAAGCTTCAAGTTGTGGGTTGGGTACTATAGAAGACAAGCCTCAACTGCGCAAGGTACCCTTTTGAATTACTTACTGAATTTGATTGATGATTTGAAGTTTGTCAGAAAGTAATCAGGTTAATTATGTGGTTTGCAGATCAAGGATGCAAAGGGTTCGGGTGTCCTCCCAGCAAGCTCCAGTGCATAAGCTCGGAGATTCCCAAATCAGCCTGTCACCTAAATTTAGGTTAGCTTTGTTAGATGAGGTGGAATTATGGGGGGAGTCTCAGTGTCTAATTCCAGGGCTTCCTGATGATGTTGCTCTAAATTGTCTTGTTCGGGTTCCGGTGGATAATCATATAAGATGCAGGAGTGTGTGTAAACGTTGGAATGCAGTTTTTGGCAGTAAACAGCGATTCTTTATGTGTAGAAAGGGGCTTGGTTTCAATGAACCTTGGCTTTTTGTGTTGGCCTTTCACAAATGCAGTGGAAAAGTAGAGTGGAAAGTCCTTGATCTCACTCGGTTTGCTTGGCATACCATCCCCACTATGCCCTGCGCCAAGGACAAGGTGTGCCCCCATGCATTCAGGTGTGTTTCCATTCCTCGGGATGGTGTGCTGTTTGTGTGTGGTGGACTTGTGTCTGATCTGGACTGCCCTCTCAATCTGGTGCTCAAGTACGAGGTTAGGAAAAATCGTTGGACTGTGATGAAAAAGATGGTCACTGCAAGGTCTTTTTTCGCTGCCGGAGTCATTGATGGCATGATTTATGCAGCTGGAGGGAATAGCAGCACTCATCTTTTTGAGCTCGACTCTGCTGAAGTTTTTGATCCTGCCGAAGCTTCTTGGCGTCCTGTTGCGACCATGCCGACGAACATGACCTCCTACGATACTGCAGTACTTAATCGCAAGCTTCTGGTCACCGAAGGGTGGTTTTGGCCCTTCCATGTGGTGCCTCGGGGCCACATATACGATCCGACCACCGATCACTGGGAGACTATGCCTGCTGGGCTTCGCGAGGGCTGGACCGGTTCCAGTGTTGTGATTCATGACCATCTGTTTGTAGTTTCAGAACATGAGAGGACAAAGCTTAAGGTATATGACATGGACATTGATTCTTGGGAAACTGTAGAGGGGCCTGCATTGCCGCAACAGATATGCAAACCATTCTCTGTCAACTCCTGTGATTCAAGGATTTTCGTCGTCGGTCGTAGTCTCCATGTTGCTGTTGGTTTTATCTTTAGGCATTGTGGGAAAAGGAGCGGCTTTTCCGTTGTGTGGCAAGTTGTAGAAGCCCCTGAAAACCTCTCCGACCTGACTCCTTCAAGTGCTCAGGTTCTCCTTGCTTAGCTCCAATGGATGCCTTGAAGGTTAGCTTTCCTTTTTAATAGCATAAGAATGTCCGGCCTACATTCAATTCAAGAAACTCCCCTTCATGTTTATGGTGTTTATTGAGTAGAAAGCGATAGCAAGAGTTCAGCAGGCATTTTAGGTGCATCATGCAATGTACAGCCACAAACGGCACCAGCATGCTAACATCATGGCCCTGTCACATGTTGTTCCACCCGTTGTTATAGAGTTCTAAGAGTTGTGTGTGGTACATATTGTTCCAGAGTTGTATTGTTTGAAGTTTTTGCATTTGTGAGACACCAAATTTCATCCATTCAAGAATGCTAAAAAAGCCCAATGATACTGGTATAATTTGCTGAACTTAGCTGCCCGCTAAAATAGAACGATTAAATATACCGGTTGCTTGTCGCAATCAGAGCAGCTGCCTGCCACAATATTGTTCAAACAAATCAGGCAAACAAATATCTTATTATGAAGATCATTTCATAAGAAAACCAAATTTGTGATTGGATTAAGGGGATCATCTTGTATTGGTGAATTATTCAAGGTTGTGCATCTTCTGTTCACCACTCGCAGAGCCACAGAACCTCGAGTGTCGGTCTTAAGTAGCCAAGCCAATACAGATACTTGCAGCATCTTGGACTGAGGGGCTCTTCTATTGCCTTCCGAGATATGCTAGCCTAATAGCTTTGTCTCATTTCAAACTATAATTTAACTATTTATTTAGTCAAAACAAATAAGACGCTAGAAGCATGTGTTTCCTAATGCATCTAACATATCTTTTATTAGTTTTTTTACGGTAGTTTGCTAGGTATAAGTGGGTTTACATGGCAAGGGGTTTAAATGATCATTGTTGGGTTTCTTACCTAAATCCCTTGTTTTGTAGATTATTTAGATCTAATGGATACTGTGTCTTTACGAGCATCTAGATTCTATTTTGTTACCTTATTTATAAATCGCTCGTAAGCAGTTTGAAGTACCTTAGTGAAGCTCATTCGCAAGAATGATAGTAGACCGAAGGCCACGTGATTAATCATGGTAGTAGATGGGATAGGCCGAAAAAAAGAGTTACCGGAAGGAATAGAAGACTGGCACGACCCATTTCCACCTACTATATAAAGAGGCACTAGTCTACTAGGGTTGAAGAAATAATTTCATTTCTATTTCCTAGAGCTAAGAGTAGGTTGAGAGAGAAAAAGACTAACTCTTCTCTTCTCATTTACTATTTCCTAGTTTATGTCTATGGCATTGAAACCAATCATTGTATTGGGTTCAACGTCCATGGAGTAGTGTAATTAGTTGGGGATTTTATTTGTATTCATGACTCGGTGTGATTTTGTGAGATTCTAGATCTTCCTATCTTTTATGTTCATGAATATTCATGTTTGACTTGTGCTTATTATTCTTGTGAGATGCGTGTTGCGTATATTCTATGATGCACCGTAGTTTCATACGTGATATATTATTGTGCTAGGCTTAATGGCTACCTTGGGAGTGTTGGGATAGGTCTCTTCTAGGTTCGTGAGTACCGATTTTATGAGTGCATGCTTGTATGATCGAGAGTACCGTTCCGATCGTTAGTGACAAACTTGATTGGATCATCGTGTAATAATGTTCATGTTAGGGACGAGAGTCCTAACGGGGTGTAAAAACCCTCGGTGTACCTCAATAGGATGAGCATGATAGTTTGTAGCAACTAGGGTTGTGTTGTAGAGACCATAGTCGTTTCAACCCTAGAGTCATCAAGAGATGCATATTCCTTTGCCTCTGTAGGCCATGGGAAAAGCATCCATAGTGGAGTGTCCGAGACGTATTTTCCTTACTCTCATACCTAAATGTTGCTACCTACGCAAGGCGTCAGCCTTAGGAGTCAATTTTACGGGGAAAGAGCAGCGCAACACAAATCCTTTCTTTGATCGATGCACTTTCCCTAATTACGGAGGTGGTAGTGAAATCCAACAAGATATCGATTAACCTTTGTGTGATAGATATTGGGAATGGCCGACTATCACTCACACTATGTAACATAGGCATGAGATAAGTTTATATGTCTTATATGTAATATTATCTAGAATCAAAGTCATTCATCGGTCATGTTATGCAAATATCCCCAAGGCTACTCTTGTTTTCATGATTAGTAGTTGTTAGATAAACCCCCCAAATCGTATTTTTGTAGCACTATCTATTACCGACACATAATCAGAGTAACGCCCGATTGTGAGTTGTGTATAACTCTCAAATTCTAGCATCTCTATGGATTACCCCAAACTTGTCACTAGCTACTTTCTAGTAGTTGGTAGTGAGCATATGGGAGCAACATATACATTCTATCTTTGATCTCCCTGAGCTCCACGGGTTAATACTACTTTATTGCAAAAAGGTTGGTGTTATTAATGAACCCATGGAGTGCAGATCAAATTTTGGCACCGCTGTCAGGGATTCCAATTAAATTTGATTGTTAACTTACATGCCTAGTTGGTAGAAGTAGTTAGTGTTTTTCTTTTTATAGCTTTAGTTGGTTATATTGTTTTGATATTTTCAATAGTTATTCTTGTTACTCTTTATTTGTTTTACTAGTGTTCTCTGTTGAACTAGTAGTGTTTTGCTTCTTTTTTATGGTACACACCTGTACCACAAACTTAGGAGCTCTACACTATCCACCAAAAAACGCAGGTGGTCGAACAAGGAGGAAATGTAGAGCTAGAGAAGAAGTTCCGCATGGACCAGCTGTTTTTGTAGAAGTAGAGAGATGAGCTATGGCGGAAGACACAGAACGCTTAGGGAGTTGATGGCTCCAAATTTGGAGAATCAACTCATTTGCATCGTCTTCCCGCCCTTACCACCGAATGTTACTTTCGAACACAAAAGTGGAATGATACAGTGTTTGCCCACATTTCACGGGATGGCCGGGGAGGATCCCAACAAATACCTCTCGAAATTTCATTTGGTTTGCACCAATAAGAAACCACCTTCTTTAAGGTCATTTTCTTTCTCGCTTAGAGATGATGCTAAGGATTGGCTTACCACCTTCGGTCGGGCTTTATAACCTCGTGGATGGATACGAAGCATAGATTTCTATAGAAGTATTTCCCAGCTTCAAAGTCTGCCGGATTGAAGAACCAGTTGTCCAATATCTAACAGCTCCGAACGAATCTCTTAATGAATATTGGGAGCGATTCAAGCATCTGTTGGCAAGCTGTCCTTATCATCCATTTAAGGAGGGATATCTCGTGTACTATTTCTTTGAGGGTTTGCGTGATGAAGACATGTGAATGGTGAATGGTGCATGCAATGGTTTGATAGCAAACAAGAGCCAGAAGGACGCTATGGCCTTATTCGGGGAGATGGAAAATGGTACAAGACAGTTTGGAAGCGGATTATGGGTAAAGACACTGGAAAATCCACTCACTCCCCTAAGCTTGAAGAGAAAGTCCAAGCTCTTGCTTCAATGATGAAGGAATTCATGAAGGGGGGGACTCATCAAGTAAAAGTGTGGGATTGGTATTGTGGATCATCCAACCGACATGTGTCGACAAAGTTGTGGAGGACTTTGAAAAGGTAAAGGCTTTGGACTTCAACAGATGCAATAGGATATATGGTAGGGGAAACCAAGGGTTCTGAGTGAACCAAGGAGGAGACCATCAAGATCCCTACACTAACTCCTTCAACCCCCAGTATAGAGACCACCCAAATTTCCAATGGATAGATGATAATCAAGAGTACAATTTGAGGGGGGGTCCACTTCAACCTTAACTTAGGGGTGATGGGTCTACCAACAACAATGGTCTTATCCACAATTGGATCTTAAGGAGATCTTGGAGTCGATTGCATAATTGATCAAGAAAATCACAATGTTCGCGGAGCGCACAAGAAGGGATATTGAGGAGCTAGGCACAAGATCTTTCTCAAGTATCAAGAATCTTGAGGTGCAAGTTGGCTAACTCGCCACCTCGATCAGCTGGCTCTAGGAAAGAGACTTCGGCAAGCTACCATCCCAACCCAAAGTGAATCCACGAAATGTGAGTGCGCTTAAAGTTGAGAAATGAGAAGGAGGTGCGAGAAGCCGAGAAAGAGGTTATGCAAAAATATGACAGGTTTGTGGAAAACAAGGCCGTTTTTGAAGAGGAATAAGTTGTTAAGGAAAGGCACACACGAGAGCTCCATACCATCGAGGCAAAGGTCAACCCTCCACTGCCATTCCCGAGTGCTTTAAGGTGTAGTCCAAAGGTGGCATCTAACGACGATCGAATCCGCCAAGTCTTCAAAAAGGTCGAGGTTAGTATTCCACTTCTAGAAGCAATTGAGCAGATTCCATCATATGCTAAATTTTTAAAGAATGATTACACTAGGAAAATGACTAAATCTATTAGAAAATTGGTCAATTGAAAATAAGAAGAGTCGCTACTTTAGCCCATAGAAATGTTCCCAAAAGGTGTGATGACTCGACATATTTTCATGTCCTATTTCTTTAGGTGGCAGGTTGATTAAGGATGCTATGACTAACCTATGAGCTTCCATTAATGTTATTTCCTATAGCTTATTTATGACTCCACGAGGTCGTACTTTTGGGAGAATTAACCCACGGTGTGCTGGGAGATCAAAGATAGAATTTATAAGTTGCTCCCATACTCACTCCTAAACTATCAAAGGAATAGATAATGGCAAGTCCGACGTAGTCCACAGAGATGGTAGCAATTTAAAAGTTAACTACGCAGAACTTGCAATAGGTCATCAATCTAATTGTGTGTCGGAAATAGTCAATGTTGCAAACAAGGTTTTGGTGTCTATAAACTACAAAACATGTAAGAACAATAGGTCAAACTATATTAAACTAACACTTGGGAACATTTGTGATACATGATGGGTAGAGTACTTTGATCCTAGATTCTATCAATTACACAACATATAAATCTATCCTAATATTTATGTCACATAGTGTGGTCGATAGTCAACACTTTCCTTTGTCTGTCACATAAAGGTGCTCACGTCTTATTCTATTAACACAACCTCGGTAATTAGAGGAGTGCATCAAGTGACCAGGCCGTTATCCGCTCCTCTTCCCTGTAAAGGATTACATCCCGAGGCTCCATTATGAATGATTCTCCATAGGCCTATAAAGGCAAAGGGATTAACATCTCATGATTACTCTAGGACTGCAACGACAATAGTCGAATTTTGACAACCATAATTGCTACTAAGAATCATGCCCTTACCTATCGAGTTACAATTTTCCGTTTTATACAAGCGTACGATCATCAGAGCGGTAATCACAACCCACATGTATACACCCACACGGTGCCGGATTCTCACTCCCGCTATTACCCTAACGACACTCCCAAGGGGACAAAGATAATGTCACCAAACATGAAAAATAGACTAAAGTGTATGCCAACATTGGATATCAATCATGCATTTATAAAAAATGTAAAGAACACATCAAGCATGATATTCATAAATATAAAAGGATAGGGTGATTTAGAATCTCACAAAATATCTACCAAATAACGAATACAAATTTAAATCCCAAGAAAATAAACTACTCCCTAAGAATTGAACCCAATCTTTCCATTGGATTCAATGCCCTTGGGCAAAACTAGGAGGATCAAACTAAGAAAGATGGGTTACTCTCTCTCTCTCTACCTATTATTAGAAAAACTAGGAGATTGAAAATAAAACTATCCAAACTTAAACCCTAGTAGACATGGGTCTCTTTATATATTAGATAGGAAATGAGCCTTGAAAGAGGTAGCTGCTTGCTAGCACAGGTCGTACAATATCACACGGCCGCTGGCTGGTTGCGTGTTTCCTTGCAATAGGGCATGGGCTGGCTGCGTGTTTCCTTGCAATAGGACACAGCCAAGCTGCGTGTTTCCTTGCAATAAGGCATGGTTCGTCGACTGGCTGTGTGTTTCCTTGCAATTAAGTGGTGCGACCGTGCGTTTCCTCGTGGGCCACCGGCTAGGAAAATCTTCTGTGCATCTGAACTGCACGTCACGTGCAATATTTTGCAAACCGTCGGCTGGAAGGATCTTCTGAGCATCTGAACTGCACAACCCGTGCAATACTTCGTGAGTCACCGACTGGGAGTTGATTTCTTGGAAAATTGATGGTGCTGCAGTGATTATCATCATAGGATGTGGACTGGTCTTTGGATCAAGACTTTTAAAGGGCACAGAATGTGCAATATGCCATGACCCATGCTTCATACTTAGTCGCACAAGCTGATTGAACTGTATGCACCGTGCAATACATTGTCGCCCGTGCAAATACTTAAGCACCACACCGTTGGCTGACACGGTCCGTGTAATATAACACACCAGTCTTCTAACTTTTCCAGGATTTGGGAGGTCGTCGTACCTCTCAAAGATACTATTTTAAAGCTCTTTTTGCTTACTAACTACAATTAAGTAGATAGTGGCAAGTCGGGGTCGTCCACAGAGAAAAGGGATATTCCTAAGGGTTTATACATATAAGGGTGCATACAGGCCTAGCTGTAGATATATACATATATATATATATATAACAGCATGTAAAGAGGGGGGTTTTGGTTTCGTTTTCCTAAGTTATGAATTTAAAGACAAGATAACTAGCAAAGTCAAGTAACTATGCTAATCATCCAATAAACTAAGAAAAAGATATAAAAATTACAAATGACAAATCCTTGGGGGCAATTGATCTCTACTTCCAAGCCTCTTATCTATCCTTGAACATATAACCTTTTCAACACTTTCATTACTTGTTGTGAAGATAAATATTCCACCCTTCTTTGATAGTAGTTTACAAGATTAAATTCGACATCTCTCGCTAAACCTCACTAATGACCCTTTTAGTTGTTCAACGCCTCAAAGTATCCCATTAATGACATTAAGTACGAAGAATCAAAATGCTTGGTGACACTTATAAACACTACACCCTGTCTAAGCATTGAACCAATTCATGCATTTACACAAGTTTAGTCAAGAACATTCAACGTTACTAAACTTCTCCTATTTGCTACACAAAACAAACATGACAAAGAATTCAACATTATCACGTTCATCTAGCATTTATCAAATCATCAAAACCATTAGAAGCTCTAATTCATGCTCTTGGATTCCATATCAAAGGAGAGGAAAATTAGCTATTTTCTCCTAACCCTAACAAGCAATCATACAAGTATTTCATATACTCAAACTTCTAACACCATTAATGTATTCAACAATCAAATTCAAACACCATAAATGCATAATAGCAAAACATTAAATAGCTTACATAGAGGTCTCAAGACATGGGCTTGGAAGACTTAATCAATTGCTCCCATGACTAGGTTTAGCTACTACAAGTTTTAATATAAACCCAAGAATAATCATACAAAGTAAAGATGGAAAAAATGAAAAGGAAATGAAGAACTAGGGTTTGGAAAAGATGAAATTCGGCCAAGAAGAGATGATGAATGAGTGGATGAATTGCTATTTATAGTACAAGAAAGAGGGGAGTAAAAAGCAAGCTACATGGAACTTTTCGCGATCCGCGATGCCTTCCTCGCAACTCGCGATGCTACAGCATTGAAAAATTAGCTTCCATTAAATTCATGGTCGTGAGCCGTGACACAAATTCACGAGCCGCGATAGAAATCAGTCCAGTTTTGTTTTGCTTCCTCCGGGTGAACTGTTGATCCATTTTGGGAGTTCTTGTAGTCATTTTTATTGTATTTGAGATGAAGAATCCAATGGTACCACCTTTGGAGGCTGGTTATTTTCGGTATTTTCTCAGAAATATGCTTCAAAACTTAGATCAAGATTCACCCTCTACTTTGCTCTCCTTCTTCACTTTATCTTCCACCACTTTGCAAGTGACATTCCTTCTTATACCATTATTGTGAATGGTCTTATTCAATGATAGTATCCAAATAAGCTCACATGTAAGCCTTTAAATCTTCAAACATAGTTTTCAAAATCTTCCAACAATTCCTTTGTTACACAAAATTCTCTAGAAAAGTAATAAAGCACAAAGTCGCTCTCATTTCTCCTTAGAGAATTGCAAGGAAAAATTCTACACATAGAGCACAAAAGTGAATCCAAAAAGTCCCAAAAAAATCGTATAAAATGGACACATCATATGTGGATGTTAATCAGGAGACAATCATTCAAACTCCTAGAGACGAAGCCAAAAATCTTGATAAGGCCATCCTTGCTAGTGATAAAAAGGTACACATTTCACATTTATCAAATCGTTAATATAAATTTTGTGTCATATATAACAAATGTAATTGGTCCGATTTAAGATTCACATATGTGTGAGCTAGACCACTCCACGTAGCAGATGGAGTTTTGCATGAGTTAATGAAACATCATCACATTGTACCAATTGCAGAAGGTTTGGCAAGAGTTTCTCTGGAAAAAGCATTGGTGAAGGGTACCCATTGCGGATTCCGGACCAAGAATACAAGAATGTTGGTTCCCCTCGTGGAATGTTTCTTTTGTGTCCGCATCGAATAATTTATGTTGGTCCTATAGAGGATCGTAATTTGAAAGTCACACAGCCAATAACACCTATAGCGGTCCAAACTACACCAAAACCGGTCCATAGGACACCTAAATCGGTCTAAACAACACAGAATAAGATTAGATAACTGGTTACAAGAGCAAAAGTCCCGAAAGACTCACCTTACCTCGTACGAATGCTGTACAATTGGCTTCAACCACATGAAAGCAACTCAAATTATGTATTTTGGGAATTGATTGTGTATTTGGTGAGAAACGAGATATCATCACTCTATGGAGTGACTTTGAGGACCAGTGAAAATGTGAGCAAGTTAATCATACGCTAATCCATGTTTACTAATTATTACTTTCAAATTATTTACAAATAATGAGAAAAAGTTCTTAATTTAAATGAACATGTATTTTATGTATAATCAAAAGAAGGGATGAGTCAGATACATTTTTCAGTAATGACTCAAGAAATTGGTTTCACAAACCAAGAGAGAATCGACTACATTCGCAAAAACCTTGAGAGGAAGGATAAGAAATTATTCATTGCATCCTACATTGAAAGGTTATAGTTATGACCTCCATTACATTTTCAAACATCATTTACGCAGTTTTATGAACATAAAATTATTATTATTTGTTTAGGGACCATTGGCGATTGATCGTGATTGTTCCGGAAAAGAAACGGGTGTATTGGATGGATCCATTGCATTTCCAACCATCAGAAGCATTTGTCATGATTGTGGAGCCCGCTATGAAGGACACTAGCGAAGATGGTACAATCAAATATAAGGTGGTCAAAATCTAGGAATAATACGTTACAATTTCTTCGTTTTTCCAATGGGATTTATTTATGGGGTTCTAGACATTTCAAATTTTATGTTGTTTTTAAATCAATACAGGAAACAAGCGCAAACATGGGAGTGCAACTATTACGTAATGTTGTATGCAATAGAGTGCATAAAAGGCGTAAAGTAGGATTTACTTGAAATTGACAAGATAAATATACATTTTCTTCTCATGAACATTAATAGTGTCTCAATCTCAACATAATATTTGCTACTAGCTTGCTACTCGCAGGTTCTTCTAAAGTAAATGGGGCCCCATTCGAAAGAAGACATCAATAACGCAAGGAATTGTTTGGCAAGCTATCTCATTCTCAACCGCTCACCAACTATTGAGAACCCTAACTTGGTAGAGTAACGCAATATAGGCAAATTAGTGTGATGTGAAAGTTCAGAATGGAATTTTATTGATTTCTATTGCTATCTATAGATTATTGCTCAGGTAGCATATTTTATAGTTTTTTGTTAGCTTGTAGAATAATTCTGTGTATAGTGTTACAATTGTGGCTGTGGAATGAGGTTTATTTTGAGCTGGAAATATAATGAAAATACTATTTTTACCATTGGATCCATGTGGGGCTCCTAAATCATAAGCAAATTCGGCACCTCATTGTTATCAGAACCAATTAGCCTTCCGAACTAGTACACAACATGCTCAGTTCTGCCCCTACACAAAAACAACATCAATTTTTGCTCTATTTATGGACAAAATCAACACCAATCAACACAAATTTCTATATCCGAGCATATCAAATACAAATGTGGGTGCATACACCTAAGTCAAAGTGATGAAAAGGGAAATATAATTGTAGCATGAAAAACACATAAATTTTGCAAAAAAAAAACGGATTCAACTAAAGTTCATCCTCCACACATAAAGGATATACAAAAAAATCATATTTGAACATTTTTTACCGGGAAAGAGTCATTACCCATTCCCAAAAATTTTAAATTGGTCGGCTTGACTGAAACCCACCCAAGCCAGTGGGAGGGTCTCTATCATCAACATTAACTCGGAGGGAACCACCCCAGGTTATCCACCATTGCGACTGACCCTGACAACACCGTATTTGTCCCACCTCTATCCACGACTCAGGGTGGAGGGGAGAGCAACAACTCACTACGGTCGATGAAGTACTTCATAGCTGGCCAAATGTTCACTTCCGTCTGGCCAATGGAACATCAAATCTTTAATATTTGTTAGCTAGGGGCCTACAATTAGAGATTCTAATTCCGTTTGATATTTGCTGAACTCCGCCAGCCACTGCTTCTTTAAGTTAGTTGAGTTTGGAAAATCGAGGAAGTCACGTTCTTCATTCACATAGAAAGAAGAACTAAGATATGTTGAATCATCCCTAATTAAATCGGGTGTTAACATGAATCAATGAGTGTGAGATTCATCATCGGTGTACCACCCATCATCGAACATTAGATCGATCTTGGGTTGTAGATTGAATGTAAAAAAATGACGGAATAGAGAAGGATGGAAGCAGAGGTAGGTAAAACCATGGGAGGTGAAAGTTAAAGGTTGAAGCATTTAGATGGATATGGAACCCAGTCTAGGGTTTAAGAAGGCATTAATAATATGTGTGTTAGAATTGGGGAGAAGGATTGAATTTATTTAATGGAGAGGTGAGAGAAGAAATGTTGTGCATAATTAATACTATTGGTGCAGCTGGGCGGCGGAGATGGTGGGGGGAATTAATGTCACTTGAAAATGAAAGGAGATCACATGAATCCAAAAAGACCTGTTTTAATCACTGTACAAATTTAATATTAATTGAGATTTTTCTAGCAAAATTTTAAAATCAAAACACTCACTCTTCCTGACTCTTTCCATCCAGCAAAAACCCTAGATCTAATTTTTGCCTAGGGGGCTGACGATCCACCGCCTCTAGCACCCTCCTCCCCAAACTAGTATCACCATCCCAAACACCCCTACCCCGTACCTAACCTCCCCGTAGATATTCGTGTTTCACCAGCCGTTTTCATTTACCCCGGCCATTTTCGACACTCACTTTCACCAACAATTTTCGACACTTGCATTCATAGGCGGTGTGTGGGAGACCGTCGTCGTGCCTCTCAAAGATAGTATTTATATGCCCTAATTGCGGCTATACTACTAGAAAGTAGATAGTGGTAAGTCGGGGTCATCCACAGAGAAAATGGAGTTTTATCGAGTGTTAAAGTAGTGAAAAAGCACACGAAGAAGTCAGTCTACGTGTGTGGTAACCAAGTCGGGGGGGGGGTTTGAGTTTATAAAAACACTACGACTATTTTAAGAAATTAAATCAACCAACAACTAGAGAAAGTAATATAACTACGATCACACTAGCACGAAATATGTAATTAAGATGATAACGAGTCTTGGGCACAATTGGTTTACATT
>JAULKM010170514.1:0-15731 GCA_032355605.1 Rubia tinctorum | reverse complement strand
CGCCGGAAGAATCGAGTAGGAGAGTTTTTCGGCTAAGGAAGAAAAATAGTGGAGGATGGAGAGCAGTGGAGTTGTAACTTGGAGAGACAAATGCGGGAAATTGTGGTATAAGGCAATTTACTCTTTTTTTGTAGTTTTGTTGTTGGTTTGAAAATGTCAAGATATTGGAAATGGACTTCTCTAGAGAACTAGCCGTGAAGATCAGAGTTATTACTATCTGATCTTACAATTTTAGGATCTACATTACAAAAGAAAACGAGGGATAACCTAAGAGGAAGTCCGTCATGAGTTATAGACAAATACAATAAGGTAGGATGGGTGCGGATGATAGTATATTCATATTTAATGTGTAAATTAGAAAAAAAAAAATTTGGGTTATACACTTTATATCTACTACACGTTACATAATATATTTTTAATATTGCAACTAAAATATTTTACCTATTGTTATTTTAATTAAACTTCATCTTTCCATAAACATATAAAAAAACTCTTTCACAAGACTTTGCCTAGTTTAATATGCATTTTTGTAATTTGTATTTAATATTTTAATTTTTGTATTTGATATTTCTATATTTTCATTTGATGTTTCATTATTTTAATTTGATGTGTATTTTAATTTATTTTCATTTGATATTTTAATATTTTTATTTGACGTTTAGTAATTTTGTATAATGTGTTTTCCTTAGATTTAAGTTCCAGGCTAGGTCTAAACTCAAACCTATATTCAGGTCAATTCCAAATAATCAGCTCAACTTTCTGAATTATTCCCGGTAAGTCACCGGGAAATTGCACCTATCGTCGTTGATGAACAACCTTAACTAAAACCCACGAATTCGATTCTGGGAAATATTGCCAAAACCTAATGAATTCGATGCCGGAAAACCTTGCCAAAACATGACCAATTCGATGCAAGAAATCTTGCCAAAAACTGATGTATTCGATGCTGGAAAATCTTGCCAAAACTTGATGAATTCGATGCGGGGAAACCTTGCTAAAACCCGACGAACTCAATGCCTAAACCTGACGCATAGATTCGGTATGCCAGAAACGGGCGGAAATATAGGCTATGAAACACTGGAGAAGGTGATGTGAGGTGACGGTGACACCATCTCCGACTAATGTTTCCAGGAGAAGAAATGATTTCTTATACTTTGGTTGTTCAGTCCCTGCATTTCACTAGTTTTTTTATATTTGACCCCAAAAATGAAATTATTGTATTTTGATCCCCAATTTTAACTGACTCTTTTTTTATATTTTTCATATTATCTATTTAATCCCCGGTCTCGTCATGAGACGGTTTTGCAGGAGACGGACTTGGTCAAGAATTTGGGTTGGAGAAATTTGCGTATCAACTTTCCCCTATTTTCGCTTAATGCGCTGGTATTTACTATCAGACTTGATCTGTCATTTTTATTACTTGATGTTTCAACAAAATCAGATGATGTTTGTTAATAATCTTTTTTTTCACTAAAATTATGTGTTTCAAAGTAAAATTTTGATTTTTATTGTAAATCTTTTGTTTGAATGTTAATTTTTACCCTTTATACATGTTGAAACTAGTTGGTAATATTTTATTATCTTAAATTTAATTTATAATTTATACATTCATTTTGATTGATGTGTTAATTTTTCAGCACGTCCTTTTTAAAATTGATATTGATGTTTCTTTTTTATGGAATATTATTTATATATTATATATCTTTTGATGTTTCAACGATGCAAATTAGTATTTTCTTAAGTTTATTACTGATGTTTTATTTTCCGATATCAATATCACATTTTGACGTGACACTTGATATTTTAAACTTTATGTGTATTAAAAAAATTAATGTGTGTTTAGTGGATTGGTTTGATGTTTATCTATTATAATTTGATGTGTATTTTTATAGTGTTTTGAATTTGATGTGTATTTTGTGTTTTATTTGATGTGTATTCAATTTGGTTGTGTTTTTTTTTTCTTGTCTACTTCTGAAACACGGAGCTCTGTTCATCTTCTCTCGCAGAACTAGAAACGCGTCGTTCATCGATGGTGCCAATACCTATGATGTTGATTCGACGGTGACCAAATCAGCTCCGCCTATGTCTGGTCGAATACGCCGTGATATCACTGGATTGATTGCGCAAGGTGCAGCCAGAATGACGGACGGACGGAGGGTAGAGTTTCGATGAGACGATTGGATGAAGAAGATTAAAAAGACGGAGGATGAAGGATTTCAGCAATCTGATCCGAAGAAACGACATTTAAACGCGACCCTAACCGTGACGGGACGGCGATGAAACCCGACGGGATTAGAAATCGTCGGCGAATCTCCGGATGGGGGACCGGAGAAGAATGGATTTTCTTTTTATTTGGGAAAATTCGGATTCAGCCCCTAACTTCTCTGCAGTTGTTAGTTTTAACCCAGAATTCAAAATATTAGTATTTTGACCCCCCAAATTTAGAAATCTCTTACTATAAATTTTCACTGTTTCATTATATATCATTGGTCTTATCATGAGACGTCTCACATGAGATAGACTTCTATTTCATATCTCTCTACTTTGTTGAACTATCTCACTACTTTCTCTCATCCCCTCTCACGTTTCTCTCGCTCACTCTCTCTCTCCTTTTTTTTTACTTTTTTTTGCGGTTCCTTTTCAAACCATACATGTATACACGCGATTCTCTCCTTTTGTAGTAAGTTCATTGTTGTTTAGGTTTGTTTTATTGATTTTTTTATTTTGTAAACCTAATTTTTTCTTCTAGACTAAGAGCATGTACAATGGGTGTTTGACAGTGGGCTGAATTAAAAATTGGGACCAAAACATCCCACGGTGGGGGATGAAAGCGGGCTGAAACCGGATTCCCAAATGGGAACCATCCCAAACCTGAACTTGTCAGGCGATGCACGTGGGCTGGGGTAATGCCCTGCTTGCTGCGCCCTCTTTGTTGACCAGGGTGTCATGTGACACCCTATGTTTGGTCCAGGTGGTACCCGCTGACCCCCTTTTTAATTTCTGAAAATTATTTTATTCTATTTAAAAATTAAAAATAGAAAAAATTGCAAAAATATCTGATATTTATTTTTTAAAATCTAAATGAATTTTTAGATTTTTTAAAAATTAAAATTACATTCTTTACAAAAATATATTTGTTTCTTTTGTTTAATTATGGTTCATAAAATAAATTTTAGAAATTGAAATTAATTTTGAAAATGAGATTTCAAAAAACAAAATCCAATTCAATAATTATAGGTGTATTATTAAATTTCACATTTAAATTTATTTTGTTAGGTAAATTTATTTGAATTAATTATTAAAGGTAGAATTAATGAGTAGGATAGACAGAATCAAATGGGGTCTATTGAGTGGTTTCTAAGTGGTTTCAACCATCGTGGAAAAAGATGGAGTGATTTAGTTGTGGTTTTACCATTGTACATGGTCTAAAGAATGAAAGCAGTCAATTTCGAGAATGTTTATAGTATTTATCTTGTGAAATTGACTTCCTAAAGTCTCATAGAGTTTATAGTGCGTTAATGTTACTTTTGAAGATGAACCAGAGTTTATTTCACATTTTCTGTAGTTTTATTTGTAGCAGCCAATTATATTTTGTACATTTTAGTTGATTTTATGTGTATAGTATATGAGTTTTATTGTTGTTTGTGTGTATATGAATTTTAATTGCTGATTAGTGTTTTGGAAATTTAATAGTATTTTAATTATTTGTATTGCTATCTTATTGCAACCAATAATTGATATGGATGGGAGTTGAAGATCCACCTCAAATTGAATTATCGGTCTCTACTATACTCATGAGCCTAAGGCCATGTCATACCTCATGTCGGGTCGAACCTCAGTTGTCCTGTGGAAGATCTTTCATTCTAAATATACTTATATGAGATTACCTTCACCAATTAAGGTATATCATATATACGCCAACTATGCTGTGGTAAAACAACTAGCCCCCCAAAGAAAGTTAGTATTCATCCTAGCGTTATCTGTTGATCTCCTTCTAATCAATCCCTACAAAATATATTTTTTATCTGTGTTTACCATTAGAGTTTCTTCCCCCGACGCCCCCGAGAAATTTGTTTTGCATGAGTGGTATCACAAAGTAAGGTTAGGATATCATGATCGCGGTTAGACACATATCAATTGGTGGGACCCAATTATTAACAACTAATCACTATACAATGGTGCCATAAAAACCCCAGTAAGGAAGGTAATTTCACAATCCGCTTCCCGTCATATCGACGGAAATGATGCACTCCAGGAGGCTATCAGCCCGTCGCCAAGGGTTAACCCTCCAGCAATGATGGATCAACCACATATGATTAACTAGAAAGCGACAGTCACCTTGCTAGTCACCAGTAATTTACCAGCAGATCCATTGGCCACCACAATGCCTCCGGTCAACCTTGTCCTGAATGAAGCTGCGCACGTGCGCGTAATATAATAATTAGAGGATCCCAAGGAAAGACACACAACGTCACCAGAAACTAGCAAATTGATTATCAGACAAATTTATTTAACTAAATGGAACAGACTTCACTAGATTCATAGAAGAAAGAGTCGTCCATCCTAACAACGCAACCCTGTTACAGGTACGGGGCAAGGAGAAAGAGACATCAACCCTAAACCAAATCCTAATGTCACCTACATTCCATATACACCTATGAACGAGATGCAGTTTTTCAATCGGGGAGCGCCAGGATATACGCAGATGCAAATACCCACACAAGCACAGTGGCCCACGCAATCGCTGTCGTGGACATCAAGCTTCGGCATAAACAACGACCCTATCTATTAGGAATCAATGGGGTACGCCTCGATACATCTCGGTAATTCGAGAGCTATAGAAAAACCTACTGAAGATAGAAACCTTATTATCCATGATCGAGAACTGGAGCGCATGATCGGGAAACAAGGATAGCCAGCTTCATCATCATTCGTACCGAGCATAGCTGCGACCCCTTAGAATTCGAAGCAGAAACTCTCGAACAACATCCATACATATGATAGAGATCACAATATTATACAATTCTTCATGACTTATCAATAGGCCATGGCATCACTAGACATCCTTCTCAACGATCAAGTGTAAATTAGTGAGATCATACCTAAGGGGCAAAGTCCTGCAATGGTTCAAATCTTTGCCCCGGGTGCAGCTCAATAATTATCTTGCATTTGGATGAAGCTTGCTTATATGGTTCTACCAATTGAAAAGGTTCACCAAGACGGTGAAAGATGCTGAACATGTGACAAAAGTCTAATGAATCGGTGGCGGCATTCTGCAGACGATAATGTGAGGAAAGCTTAAATGTTATCAAAACCACTAATGCCCTCATCATCTCAGGATACATGAATGGTATTAGTGTTGAAATGTTGTACTAAAAGCTAGTGACGGACACTTTGATCACTTTAAACACTACTACAAATTAGAGCTATCGTAACACTTTCCTTGCAACACTTATTAAAAATGTTACAATAGCTTAAAAGTGTTATTTAAACCTTTGAAAAGTGTTACCTAAATTTTAAAAAGTGTTACGTTAAATCTAATGCAACATCACTAAAGCTAATACTTGTAAAAGCGTTAGTTTAGGTGTTAATAATACTAAGTTGAATATATTGCAACAATTTTACAAGTATTACCTTAGGTGATGTTGCATTAGTAACGTAACTCATTTTAAAATTTAGGTAACACTTTTCAATATCTATAAAACATTTTTCAAAAGTTTAATTAACACTTTATAAGATATTGTAACATTTTTAATAAGTGTTGAAAGAAAAGTGTTACATTAGCCTTAGTTTGTAGAAGTGAAAGCTGTTTCAACCTATCGCAGAAATATACGTCAAGGTTGAAGGGGCTACTAAACGAAAGAGATGAATGACAAGACCATTCGAATAAACAGATCAGAAAAACAAACGAAGATCTCAGATACAACCGAACCACGATTTTATTCATTTACTCCACTGGACAAATATAAAAGCTAGCATCCTGGCCATCAACATGAACATTTTTCCAACACCTCCACCTTTATAGAACAACCCTGGGAGAAAGACGTCAACACGATTTTGTGATTACCACAAGGACATGGGCACAATATGAAGAATTTTTACTGAAGGCAATGAATGAGAAGTTCCTTGATTGGGAAATGTTCCAATAATAGGTTAATTCTCCCAAAAAGGAGGATCTCTCAAAGGAGGAGGAGAAATCGTAGTGAGTTTAACCCGAGGTAAAGAGAAAATAAACAGCAAAAAAGGTAGGATCGACGTCCTAATCGATAGCAGGATTGGCACCCTCCGAAGGCGAAGAGTAGGTTCCTAATAATAGAAAGGTGGTGAATATAATTAATGATATTGTCAGTGAGGGTTTGTTAAAAACCTCAATGAAGAACCGAACACGATCCAAGTTGTCGGAGGAACCCCTGGACTAGCTTTTCAATCCGAAATAAACCATTACCTTCTCCTATAGCAATGTCGTTCCTGAAAATACTCCTCACTTTGACCCCATGATGATTTGTGCACAAATAGGAAATGCCCTTATCAAGAGAGTGTTCATCGATGATGGGAGTAAAGTATAGACTACGTTCACCAACTGTTTCATCCAGTTAGGTTTCGGGAGGAAAATGTTGCAAAAGTCCTTATACCCTATCAGGGTTCATATAAAGGGCCAAGTTCCCAATTGGTATAGTCAGCTTCCCGATGTCACTCAAATATGAGGGACAAGGCCAAAATGGTAATGTATAATTTTTCCATCATCAATGCTTCATCGCTCTTTAACGCCATACTGTACCCGCCATGGATGAACTTGGGCAAAGCCATATGGTTACCTTACCATCTAATACTGAAGTTCCTAACAGAGAACGACATAGCCTCTACTGGGTAGGGTGTTCAAAAATACATGGCCTGCAATACCCGGCCCGTCCATTTGCTGGCCTGATTAAAAATAACCGAGTAATTTTTCATTTTACAAGGCCAGGTACCTGGCTCGTAAAATTTTACATTTTACCAGGTTCGGGTCAAGGCAGCAAAAATGATATTTCCGGGTACTCGAGATACCCAATAAACTTTAAATATATTTAATTAATTTTAATATTAAGTATTATATTTTCTAAATATCTACTCTCAATTCTCAATTGTACATATCTATGTAATATTAATTTTTAAATAATGTGAATTAACATAATATTCGAGTGCTAAATTTTCAATCATGTCATTTCAACCTTGAATTCTTAATTGTTATTTCGGAGTTTCGATCCTCCCTTTCAACCTAAAAATTTTAGTTGTGCCCACAACCACAACCCTATTCTAGCATTAGGTCCAATTGAATATATTTTAATTTGATTTTCCATCACAAACATATCAAATTTTCATAACCTCTCCACTAAAATA
Organism: Rubia tinctorum; assembly: GCA_032355605.1. NCBI lineage: Eukaryota > Viridiplantae > Streptophyta > Magnoliopsida > Gentianales > Rubiaceae > Rubia > Rubia tinctorum. The sequence continues at coordinate 8,354 of JAULKM010170514.1, read as the reverse complement.
AAAGATTTAACACAATGGTTTTCTCCGTCATTTCAACATATTTTGTTAAAGTTATTTAAACTAGGGAATGATGATGATGACTATGGACAGTGATCATTATATGCTGAATTTTTTAATGATAAAAGGTGATAATTATTTGTACAAAAAATGTCACGAGAATTCAATTGTTAAACAACATTGTCATCATTGTAAAGTATTTTTTTCTGTTTTGCACTAATACAAATTTATGTAACATAATGAAATAATAATAATTTCAAAATTTTCAATTTTAAATGGGTCAACGGATACCTTGTTACCCAGCCCGATCAATCCGGGTACCCGCGGTTTTTTTGGGTCGTGCCACAGGACACATTTCTAACTACCCGCATTTGAACACTCCTACTACTGGATGATGAAGAGATGACCTAGCATTGCATGATGATGGTTATGAAGGAGCTGGACAAAATGAAAGGGGTTAAATCAATCCTGGGAAGGAAAAGTAGTTGAGGAACTAATATGGACTTGGACACACTCCCACCGAAGGCCACTATGGAAGATAAGGTACTCCACAAAATTGCTACTATTATTTGGTTATACGCTAGGTGAACTTGAGATTTTGAAACAATCCTGGTACAATTACCACGGTCATATGGAGCCATATAGGGTATCCAAACCCAAAGAACAAGGAAAGGGTGGAAACTCCCAACGTGAAGGAAGAATCCCTAAATCATTAATCTCTAGTAGAGCAAAGGTCTATTTATAGAAGATGACAATGACCAAGGCGACGAGCTCATACTTCGTGGCCTAGCGTAGGTTCCCTCACATAAAAAAAGCTATGAGATGTATACATTATCTAATTTTTATGCCCAGAGAGTAGTTCACCCCAAGAAAAGCTATGGGGTTTTTTTCCAAAGCAATCTGACGCTCTTGGAGTCGTTCACCCCAAGAGGAATATTAAGGCCACAAATTGTTGATGAAATTTACGTTCAGAGTGCATTTGATGTCATCAATATGCTGAAATCCCAGCAGAGGACAACCAATTTACAACAAATACATGTCTCGCCAGAAGATGATTTCCTGAAAATGAGGAAAAAATCCCACCATATAATGGTCAATGAACTATGAAGAGATGCTCATCAAAAGACAATCTTCTTTATCTTATTAATTTCTTCCTACGGCACGAGATGTAAAACTCCCTAAAGCAAGTGAACAATCTTTGTATCATTAAGTTCTCCCTACGGGATAAAAAACACCCTAGAAAAGTTAAACGATCTTTAGATCATTAGGTTCCCCCTACGGGATGAAAAACTCCCCAAAGCGGATGAACAATCTTTACATCAATAGGCTCCCCCTACGGGATGAAAAACTCCCTAAAGCGGAAGAATGATTTTTTATCATTAATTTCTCCCTATGAGATGAAAAGCTCCATAAAGTAGAAGAACGGTCTTTATATCATTAAGTTCTCACTAAGAAATGAAAAACTCCCTAAAGCGGACAAAAGATCTTTATATCAATAAGTTCTTAGAGAAGAAAAACTCTCTAAAGCGGTGAACCATCTATATATCATTACGTTCTCCCTACGGGATGAAAAAATCCCTAAAGTGGGAGAATGATCTTTCTATTATTAAGTTCTCCCAGCAGGATGAAAAACTCCCTAAGCGGATGAACGATCTTCATACCATTAAGTTCTCCCCATGAGATAAAAATCTCCCTAAAGTAAATCAACAATATTTATATCATTTTGGATGAATGATCCTTATATCATTTTGGATGAACGATCCTTAAATCATTTTAGATGAAAGATCCTTATATCATTAAGCTCTCCCTTCATATGAAGAACTCTCTGATAGGAAAGCATATGAACGCAATTTAAAATCCAAAGAGATAAGAACATGCAATGATGATAAGGTATATTTCTTTGAATAAAGCATCACTCTCACATGCAAATAAAACTTCTCAAAGGAAGTTATGAGAAAAGGGGATCACCTACAACATTCCCCCTTGTGATTGACTCCATTAGTCCTATTCTTGGAATTACTACCATGGAGTGTTAAGACTTGACTACCCCCAGCCTGACGCTACGACCTTCAAGGAGTGTGGTTACATATCTAGAATGAAAGTGGTGAGAAACCTCAGCCTCATGCTCAAGAAAGCTGAGCCAATACTTTGCACATCTGTATGCAAACTAAACACTTGGGCCACCCTTTCGGAGATAAGGATCTCATTCATTTAGAAAAGGCTCCAATCGAGGCTTGACATTTTGTATTACCTATAAATCATCTCTTTGTATTACCTATAAAACATTGATGTTTTTTCCATATGCTTCTCGATGGTTTGCTCTGCCCTCTTTAGCTCCCTTTTCAGTCCTTTAGAGTTTGAATTAAAAATATCAGACTAAAATTTCATGATCTCAATGTTCAGACCCTTGATATCTTTGTTCATCTTCTAAATAGTTTTTGTTCCTAAGCAGCGATAATGAGTTTCATCGATTGGTAAGGGTGAGTAGTTGATGATGAAGGCATTTCCAGTTTGGCACCAATCATAAGATATTTTTCATCCATGTCAGCAAGAAATTAATCAGAGGATAAATGGATAATTTTCTCTTCAAATCTTTGGTGGTCGACACTACACTCTTTTCCTCCTTTTCAAGCTCTGCACGAAGCTCTTAAAAAAATTGGACCATCAACTAATGCCCCTCAGTCATGGAGATGAGGTGACCTCATCGAATCTAATCAAAACCATCTTTCAAGCCACATAAGGGTTGGTAGAAGCATAGATTCTTTAAGGGTGCATGACTATAAGGGACGAGGTTTATACAAAAACAAAAAAACAAATCAGAATCAGATCCTCATTCAAGGCACTCGGCGGGTACTCACAAATGTTACATGTCGTATTATGATTTCCCTCATCAAGCTCTATGGATCCGCTGGATATGGCCCTTTTCTAAACCACTTCACCACCTTGGACTCAATAGCATCCGAGATGGCAAGAATGGGGAACTTCCACTCATGATGATCATCAACACTTTCCTTCTTCACCTTCTCAACTATCATGGAATGGAGTGAACATCCCAACTGGTTAAGGAATGGAAGATAAATTCTTCCATCTTGGATTCTGGATCTCTATGTGTGCGCTGGAGCAGGGCCAGTGCCTAGAAACATATAAGGACCGAGGAACTCTATATCCTCCCTTGGGAGTAGAGGGGTAAGATTCTCAACCATGTTATTTTCACCATAATTTATGGCATGCCACATGATCTGCGAAAAGAAGTTTCGAAAGGCCTATTTATTAACAACCTTGTTAAAAAAATCTGGAGAAACTCCACCTGATTTCTTACCTTCAAAAAAGGGCCAAGCTTTGCAATAAACATATCGCGGGATGAAATACCGGTACATGCAGTCAATAAAATCCTCTTCAACCTATCCAAAGCATCTATCTTATATTGAAGGGCGGCATCCATATCGGTGACACAGGCTTCTGTAGCCTGGGTAAGATCGAAACAAATCCCTAGGGACAGTTAGCTAGTTTGGCCAAACATTCAGCCACGTGTGAAAGGGTCTGGAAAAATAAAAGAAAGATAGCCCAAGATCAATAAAGAGCCGGAAAGGAGGGTGGGAATACACACATACTCGGGGACGATATGATTCAAGAAAGAATGGAGCAACTTTCTCGAAAGGCCCCATGATTTTGGACAACATCTCAACATGCAGACATGTTTTCTTTAAATCCTGAAGGCTTGAGCCGTCATCCGTAGTATCATCATGTTTTTGACTCGACCAGACTGGAACATACACTACCAGTAACAGGGTAACACACCTTGAAAGATAGAGGCAGGGGAGCCCTTAGAGAGCATCTGGTTGGAACTAAGGAACCCTAGTGTCAAGAAAGACAAAGGTTAAACATAGATGTTGAGGTTCAATGGAAAAAGAGCGACCAAATCACTTTAAAAACAAGGGATAGTACTCTTTGTCTTAAGGAAAACATACATCACTATGGAACATAAATTTTGGCATTATTGAAGGAGAAGTGTAAAAAAAGGCATACTCACTGGAAAACTTCCCGGAAGGTACTAGAGAAGAACTTGCAACGAAGAGAAGCGGAAACACAACAAAATATAGAGAAATATTTGGCATCAAATTGAAAGTCGATTATTACATAGGAAAGTATTTATTTAAGCAAGAGAATTTTCAATTCTTAGGTAATTATTACTACCAGGAAAATCGGCAAACATGTGAGTCATTTTGGAAAAAAATCTTTCACCTAGTTCAAGGATGTGATGCGTGGAGCCTCCACTAGTGCAGAAATGCTTCAAAAAATGGTTCATGGGATCTACAACTACCTTGGGATCGAAGAAGCATTCACAACACACAACCTTCGGGCGATCCTATAGGAGATAACTGATGGTCCTCGCGGAAACTCAAACCTTCAGCTCTCTCAGGAGCTATTGATAATTATCTGAGCCAAAACTCCCCTTCAATCCTCATGATCAGTCCCTACTACACACTTGGGCCTAAGGCCATATCAAAACTCCTACTGGGCCAAAGCCCGGTCATCATGCGGAAGATCTTATATTACGGATATACTTGTATGAGACTTACTTAACCAGAGTTAAGGTATATCGAATATACGCCAACGCTATTATGGTAAGTCAACTATTCCCACAAGAAAAGTTAAAATTCATCCTAGTATGATTGGGTGAATTCCCTGTGATCAATCCATATGTATACCAAGGTATTCATCCATTATATTCATTCAATTCTCATTTCTCATATTAAACACGTGTGATCTAACTTTACCATTAGAGTTTCTTCCTCTCGGCACTCCCGGGGAGTTTATTTTGTAGGAACGGCGTCACGAAGCAAGGTTCGGCCATCATGATCGCGGTCCAACACACATAAATGATGTTATGTACTTTTCAGTTAATGTTTATGTGTCTAATTTTTTTCTAAAGTTTGTGCATATTTCTAGTTGATGTTTATGTGTAAATATTCTAATTATCAATGTTGTTATTTTATGTGTCTATTTTTATTGATATTTATGCATGTCCAGTTAATATTGTCTAATTATATGTTGAGTTTAATCATTTTTTCAATTTTTATTATAAAGTATTGTTGAGACTAATTGTGTCTGCTTACTTCCCTTAGTTTTAGGAAAGTTTAATATTTTACGTGTTTAGGTAATTTTACTGATGCTTCAGCTTCAGTGATGATGATGATGTTGATTAGGCTGAAACCTATCAGGGTGGGGGCAGAATCCCAGCAGGTTAGTCCGGATGTCATCACTGGGCTGGAGCCTGCTATGACCTAAGGTTCTTATGATTGAAGTATATTTAAGGGCGGTGACGATAACTTCTTGGATGAGGGAGGCTTTGACGATTTTGCAAGAGGGGTTTGAATCAGGGTTTACAAGGAGTTTGGGAGTTTTGGCAGCATAGTTGGAGGAAAACAAAGGTTGGGTGACGAGTATAGGTTGGTGTGGTGGCGAGGGGGAGGGGGGGGTTAGGAGTTACGGCAGGCATTACTTGGAGAGAGAAGGTTGATGAAGTAGAAAGAGGCGTTGGAAGCGATGATGGTGGGCATAGGGTGCACTGAAGAGTTTTGGCTCAAGGTTTCGCGAATTTTTTTAGAGGTTTGGGGTGAGCATAACTGTCCTCAGTAATTTATGATTTTTTGATTTCTTTTAGGGGTAAATCAATTATTCTTATTCATTTCGACGATGACCGGCGTTGACCAATTTCTCATACAAGGTGAGGGTTATTTCTGCACTTAAAAACTGAAGGTCATATATACAATAAATAAATAAGTGAGTCAGGATGGCATTGGGATGAAATGAGTATGGATTATGCTTCCTCCATGTCCATCCCAACCTAAAAATTTTATATCCATTCCTACCTTATCACTCATGACGGGTACAATATTGAAATCGACATTCCGCCTCATCGGTTTTATATAAAATCCAATCCCAACCCGTCATGCACTTAGGTCTTCTTACCCACTTAAAACTCATTGTACCCACTCCATTTATATTTCCATAAACAACTAATATCCATTTTATTATTATAATTTTAACATTAAAAATTTAATACGTACTCACTTAAAAAATATAGGTAAGATATAATCAATGTGAATTGATAATAATGTATTATATATTAAATTAGCAACTATATATTGGGTCTACAGGGGCAGAGCAGAGATGAACCAAATGTGAACGAATATTTATGTACACCCCATTGCCCATAACATAGATCATTTTCATCTTCATGCACATCTCATCTCCATTAAAACTACCTTCATACCTTCCATTTTGGGATAAATGCGTGGAAGGAGGTCCACCGAACTCTCCATTGTCATTTCTGAAGTAAGAGTTATTTGACTCCCTTCGTCCCAGCAATTTCTTCACATTTTCCTTTTTTGGTTGTCTCACTCACATCTGCACACTTTCCATTTTAAGAAAATTTCTGCACAACAAAAAAACATATATACCCTTGAAACAATTAAATAAAACTCACAACCCCTCACCTACACTCACTCACCCCACCTAACTTCACACACACATATTCCTCTCCTCTGATTTCACACACATTCGCTCATCACCCAACCACAACTCCCGCTCATCAGCCCTCTCTGCCTGATACCTCAGCCATCGGAGAGTAGAAGTCTCCGTCGTAGGTGAGATTTCCGTTGTGGAGGAGATGGCGACGCAGGTCTCCGCCGTGGAGGAATTAGACGACGGGGGCAGTGGCCAAGGCAAGGCGACGACTAATTATCCTGGCGGGGTATAGTCCGATTCAGTCTGATTTCGCCCGATTCCAAGCCTCCACGACAGAGATGGCAGCGGCGTCGGAGATGTCATCAGGTGGAGATACCAGCGTCGAGAAGTTTGAGTTTCGTTTTAGTTTGAGTTTTCGCCTTTTTGTTTGAGTTGGCCCGAATCAGAGGAGAAACCTGGGTTTTTGGATTTTTGTTTGAGTTTGAGTTTGAGTTTGGATTTTGTCGTTTGGGCTGTGGTAAAGAATGGTTGTTCCTGTGGTATAGGCGGCGGTGTTCTTGTACTGGAGGTGAAGGGCATCACAAGTATTTTCCCTCTTCAAAAATAGTCCCATCCATTTCTCTCCATGAAGAAATGGTTGGAACAAAGGGAGTAACACTTTTTTTTTAATCATTTTTAAAGGGAAGATTATTTTAACATTTTTTTCACAAGAATGATTTTGAAAGAACCACTTTAGATGCCTTTACCAACCTTACGATCACTCTCAAACATTGAGGGTTGACGGTTAAATTTGTTCTCTCCCAGGTCAATCGCATCCAATTTTCTGCGCGTACACGAGTTCAACTCTATCTTATATTTTTAGTAAACTAACAAATGCCCATGTGGGCACCCAGCCAAGGTGGCCGACGACCCGGCAGGGTTCATCTGCCCTCACAGAAGGACCGCATCTTTTCCATCCATCCATTCAATATACCAAACCCAAGAATCTACAGCTGTTATTGTCCATGGCTAATTAGCTCCCTTTACACTTCACACTGACCATACTCTTACATGTTTTTTATTCATTATTCCCATCGCATTCCTCCGTGTCTCTGCTGTATTTTGATTCCTCATCCTAGTCCAGTGGAATGCAAAGTTAAAGACTCAAAAATATAATAAATTAATCACTGTTGTGGATGTCCTAACTCAAAGTTAATCTTTAAAGGTTTCAAAAGAAGAAAATGAGGCCAACGGAAACACCAAAAGAGGGAAAGGTGAATCTTGATGGCCAGCTCTATTTTCTATTTTTCAAGCAATTGACAAAATGCAAATATTATGAATGACAGTGTGGTTACATCAATACTACATTGTTCGTTTTGACACGAGTTTATTATTGGGTTTCTTCCCGAAATACCTCGTGCTAATGATATTGGCTTTGCAGTTATGCTTTGGCGCACAAACATACCCAACACATGTCAATGAGTAAAGAAAATTTTATATGTTACCAAATGTTATATGTTAAGGTGTTGGGCAAATCAGATTCTGGCACGTGTTCCACAAATCACTCATTACTTCCTAAAATACCCCCACACTTTATTAAATATAGAATTTGTGAAACACATTGCACAATCTGATTTGCCCAACACTTTAACATACATCATTTGCTAACATATAAAATTTTATGAGAGAAAGAACGGGATACCGTAAAAGTTAGGATTGAACAGATGAGGAACAAACATCATTGAAACCACATGATGATAAAAGAAAGGTATGTACATAGAATGAGGATTACCATGTACAATTACCAGTAGCGCTACATTATTACTACTGAAACCAGTGATACTCTCTACAGAATACTGATTTTAAATTTGCTATTTGCTTTTTTCTCTGTACAAAAGTTTTATTTT
>JAULKM010170504.1:0-15731 GCA_032355605.1 Rubia tinctorum | reverse complement strand
CCCTTATCCCCCTTTCTTTTTAATATTTTCTCAGAGTCCTTCACAAGAAGTCTTTCTTTCATTTATCAAAATGGAAGCCTGGATTACTATCAATTGCTTGCTAGTTCTAACCCGGTTTCTCATCTAAGTTATGCTGATGATACTATCATCTTCATTAGGGCTAGTCATAATAGTTTAATTCGGCTGAGAGCTTTCCTGTTAAAATTTGAGGAAACAACTGGATAGAAGATCAATTTCAACAAATCTGATTTCTTTATAAGCAAACATGCAAGCTTGCATAAGGTTGGGGAGGTCAAGAACATCCTAAAAATGAAGCAAGGAACCTTTCCTTTCATGTATCTGGGATGTCCTATTATAATGGGAAGAGTAAAAAACTGTCATTTTCAATTTATGATAGAAAACATCGAAAGTAAGACAGGTAACTGGAAGAATAAAATGCTAAGCAGCGGGGGAAAATTAGTTTTAATCTAAACTTGCATTATTCAAACGTTTCAACACACTTGGTCAGTTATTAAGCCAACAACACACATAGTGAAGATGATTGAAAGGGAAATGGCTAAATTCTTCTGGGGGGAAACTGATGGAAAGCTAAAAAGACATTGGAAGTAATGGACTGGTTTGTGTAAACCAGTGGGCAGCAACTCTTTAGGATTCAGATCTATTAGAAGTATAATTAAAGCATGTGATTTGAAACTATGGTCGAAGTTTCAGATTGGAAAGGTTCTTTGGACACAATTTATCTGGTCTTTAGCACTTTCACATAGGAAATCACATAACTACAAAAGAATTTGCTCTTTTAATACTTTGGTTGAATCTAATTCTAGGGTGATTCATGGTGAAGGTAAATGCCTTTTCTGGTATGCTAATTGGACATATCTAGGTCCAATTATTGACATTTTGGACCCTGGAGGTTTATCAATACCTTTGGAAACAATTGTGGCTGAATTCATAAACCAGAAACAGGAGTTTCTGAGATTTCTGCCTCCTGCCATCAGTCCTAACTTAATCTCTCTTTTGCAGGATGCAAGGAAAACTGTGGGAAGGAAGGATAGGATCATCTGGAAACCTGATCTCCGGGGAAATTTCACTTTTTCATCGGCTTATAAACTTTTCACAGATAATATAGGTACCATTTCATCCTTCAGACATATATGGAACTGTAGAATTCAAAAAAAGATATCCATTTTCATGTGGAGATTAACCAACTCTCTTTTGCCATTTGACGATATCCTGGTATTCATGGGTTTCAATCTGCCTTCGAAATGCATTAACTGTGACAGTGAGGACAAAATTGAACATGCTTTCAATTCCTGTGCTTTTGCTTTAAGTGTGTGGGATCAAATACGCAATTTAGTTAATTTACCCTTGGTTAGGTTTATAATTTGTGGGATAGACTTCACTCATACTGGAGTTATCAGGGACTTTCACCATTGCATTCAAATTTGGTTGTCATTATGCCGAGTTTAGTCTGCTGGTTCATATGGAAAGCAAGAAATAGATGCATATTTGACTCTATACCTTGTAACACTGCACACACAATTTCTGAGATTAAGCAGCTTCTCTTTCAAACCTACTCTGTCTGACCTTTTCAAGGGAGAAATGATAGAGATAATTTTCTGGAACTGCAGGCCATAATACCTAATTTCATATCACCGAGTACAAAAAAAAAAATTAAGGTGCAGTGGCAAAAACCACCACCCGATTTTTAAAAAATAAATGTGGATGTATCATGGATATCTGCTACACATTACTGGAATAGGTATGATAATAAGGGATGAAATGGTCTTTTTATTTATGCTAAATACATCAAACTGACAGCTTTTTCGGCTTTGCAAGCTGAAATTCTAGCTATACGTCAAGGTTTGCTCTTTGCACAATCTTTCTCTACTAACTTAGTTTTGGAATCAGATTGTATCAATGCAATAAGGATGGTGAATGGCTCCTATTTAGCACACTGGAAATCTTTCAACATGGTTTATGAAATCCACACACTTCTTGTTTCTACTATTCTCACCCACACTTTCAGGGAAGGAAATCAAGTGGCTGACGCTATTTCTAAGCTACAAATTGAGGATGGCATCTTAGTTTGGTCACACCTCAACCAACATATCAGAGGACTTGTTTGTTTGGATAAACAACAAATCCCGGATATAAGGTTGCATACCAAACACAAGTATGGATGCTGCTGATTATTCCTTCTATTTGCAAGGCAATTTGATGCTGCAAAGCTGCTTCCTGGGATAATCAGCTTGTTTGCAGAAGGCTGCCTCCCGGATGGTAACCTGATGAAAAACCTACGCAAACCTGAGGGCAAATTCTAAACACACATACCAAATTTTTGTACAGATGAAGAATCTGGTTGATGTCTGCAAAACAATATTCTTTTGGATCCAGTTTGCGTGCAACGGATCACAGTACCTATTCTTTAGGTACAAACTAGTTATACACTTCTAGAACTAGTCCTTTTGTATTAAAAAAATACATGTTTGTTATATTAATCTTATCAAAATCCGAATTGAATATATCGAAATCCGATCAAACTTGATTGGAAAGAAGAGGTATCCAAAAAAAAAGTATCAAAACCAAACAGACTCAAATCGAACCCGAGTCGAACTTCATTCAAAAAATGTATGCCCGAATTGTACTTGAAACTGAAACAACCGAACCAAATCTGATCTGAACCAGATTTAAAAAATTTATACCCGAATTTATCCAAAATCAAAACAAACTTAACCAAACCCAATGCAATCTAATAATTTTCAAAACTATCAAATAACACCCGACCCGATACCTGATCATGGTCCGGAAACGGCGGAAAGTATTGTACTAAAACAACAACAAATAAAGCAAAATTTCATTTACTTCCACTCATACATCTTAGTCATCTCATAAAACTCAGGGTCAGTTTTATTGGAAATATAAATACCGTCTGCTCTGAACAACCAAACACACGTAAGAGTCTGGCAATGATCGGCAGCCAAATCGTCGTAATAAACAGGAAATCCTTGTTGCTTAGACCCCCACCAAAAATGGCCGTAAAATTCAGTGACTCCCGGAAGTATGGTCCTGAAATGCCACACGTAGTCGTCGTGCACCCGAAGATCATGGTATCCCAGATCGTCATTGCCGGAAAACACATGAGTTCTGAGGAGATTGGTGTTGTCCGGCAGGTGGTTCGCCAGGTGAATGTGGTACTTGTCTCCCCAGGCCGATACATTCTCTGCTTGAAGTTGGACATGGTATAAGGATACAGTAACTAAAAGGACGAGGAGTTTAAGATTCATCTCCCTTCACTCCGATGGTAATCCTGTACAAGTTCTGTTTTGTTTTTAAGTTCTCTGGATTCACATCACTGGATTCACAGCATTTGATAAGAACATGGCATTTAAGCTTGTCTACCGCGTGGTACTCTAATCTTGCTCATTAATTAGCAATGTATTTATGCCTATGGTAAGTCCAGGTTCATTTAAATTGTTTTTTCAATTAATGCTAAAATAACTCTAATTTTAGGGTGAAAGTGCCAATATTAACCTGCAATTTTAGAAAGTGTCAAAATAACCTCCGACTGTGTTGACTATTTAGTCAACAACTTGATTGCCGATTTTTGTTTAAATGACCAATTTGCCTTTGTTTAAAAAAAATAAAAACTAATCTTTTTCCCTTTTCTTCATTTTTTTTCTAGTTCTTTTTCTCTCCTTCCCTTCTATGCACAAAACCCAAGGTCCCGTCGACATTGCCATTCTCCCCGACGGATTGCTAGCGGCGCAGGCCGTTCTCCCTAGTGGATTGCTACAAATTGTTGGTGTCGCTCGTCATTCTCCCGACGCAGTGGAGAGGCTAGGATGGGGTATTCCGATGCGGTGGAGAGAGGTTAGAGTGGGGTATTCCGTTGTAGATTCCGATGCGATGTGGTGGTGTTCGGAGGGGGATTCCGACGCGGATGTGGTGGTGGTCGGAGGGTGATGTTGATGCGGATTCCAACACAGTGGAGAGAGGCTAGAGTGGGTATTTCGACGTGGTGGAGAGAGGCTAGGGTGGGGTATTCCGACGCGGTGGAGAGAGGCTAGGGTGGGGTATTCCGACGCAGTGGAGAGAGGCTAGGGTGGGCTAGGGTGGGGTATTCCGTTGTACATTCTGACGCGATGTGGAGGTGGTCGGAGGAGAATGTCGACGCGGATGTGGTGGTGGTCGGAGGGGAATTTGGGTCTGGAGGTATGAAATCGGGCCACCCGGCGGGTCGATCAACGGTGGGTCTAGGTGGGGTACCTGTACTGATTGAAGTTGGAATTGATGGCGGAGATGGTGGAGGTTTTAACATGTGGTAGAGCAGGGAAGTCCGGGAAGCCTTCGGCGAGGTTATGGCATTGCATCGTTCAGCTGGGTAAGATAATTGTTGAATGAGCGTCGGCGTCAGAGTCTTCGCCACCGCGAACAATTTCTTCTCCTTCGTCTCCATTTTTATCGTTCGTCGCCGGCGAAATTTTGATGCCGTCTCCGGTGGCCTTATAAAATTTTCAAATTTAACATCACGGGTATTTTAGCCATTTCAGTTTTCTTTTTTCCGGAATTTAAACGGTCAACGCTGGTAAAAGAGACTTGGGGTATATCGCCACAATTGTTTCGAAATTTAGGGTTAAATTGATATATACAATAATAAGTTGAGGTTAAATTGACATTTTATGAAATTACAGGATTATATTGACAATTTCATTCTAAAATTAAGGTTATAAATATAAATAACCCTTGTTTTTTTATTAGTGCTTAGCATTGCTGATATACCAAATGTACTTGACAAACTTTTTTTTAATCAATACTTGTTATTTTTTTGATGAAACGTATCCTGAGAGGTAAACGGTGCGTATTAATTCACTCGTGGCATAACCTCAAAAAGGAAATCCTCAAAAAAAATCGCTCGTGGCATTAAGGTATCTCATTATGCTACTCTTCTATCGTATTTCAATCGGAAATTCAACTATTAATTTAGTCAAAACTTCTCAATTTTGATCACAAAATTGAATTGGTCTATAAATAAATACTATCGTGTGATATATTTTCAAATTTTAACATTTTCACAAGTTTTTATCATCCTTGATGAAAGATATTATTGATCAAACATTTTTCAAGTCAAATGATGAAAGTCAAAGTGTGCAACTTGAAATGGGATAGAGGGAGTACTAAACCTCTCTTCTTTCCCCAAGTCCCAAGACTAGACAGTTTAATTTTTCACAGTGGATTAAAAAATATTTAATTAATAAAATATTTATGAGTAAAGTGTGATTCTAACTCCAACTTTAGGTTTAAAATGTCAATCTAACCCTGCAAAGTTAAAAAAGTGTCAAAATAACACTAACTTTTTTTTATAGAGGAAATGACTTATGTGGCCCTCAAACTATCGTCATCGTTCACCTTTGGTCCTCCACTTTTTTCCCATATTTTTGGCCCCTGAACTTACAAAACTGATGATTTGTGGTCATTCCGTCAGGTCAAACTGTTAGCTTTTGGTCAAAGAGTCAATTTTAAGGATAAAATGGTCATTTGACCTTTTCTTTTTTCCTTTTTAATTTTCCTTTATTGTTTTTCCCATATCCCTTTTCAACCCATCAATTTCATCCCACATTCTCTTTTCCCTTCTCTCTCCTCCACTCAAAACCCTAACTCCACAAAACCACCACCTTGCTGCCGACATCCCCGACTCCACCACCCCACTTCACCTCGCTGCCGAAAGCCCCAACTCCTTACACTTTACCCTTTCCCCTTTCCCCTTTTGGCTCCCGATGGGACAAGCCCAACGTCTTTTTCTTTTCTAGATTATTAAACCTTAATAGTTACGAATAGTAAAATAAAAATAGCGAAGAAGACCCACCCGCTCTCCAACACCATTCTCGTCGCCCCTGACTTCTGGATCTCAGACCTCGTTTTATTATTCTTCTTCTTCAAACCTTACAAATGGCGGACTCAGAGGCATATAGAAAATCCCTTGCAAACCAATCCCTAAAGGCCCCTCACAGCCCTAATCTCCTCAATCTTCTCCAAATAACTCATTGGAGAAACCGCCAGATCCGTCTGATTCTCAATCATAGTCATCTTCTTATTTGGACTTTATGAATGGTGATGTTTCCTCGCTTATAGAAAACCGACGCGGATTCCCCAAGCATTTTATCCAAGTAATGGAAATACAGATTCTCATCCACGATGTCCAAATGGATGAACTTGGCGGAATATCTCCCCCAGGTGGAGTACTGGAGGCGCTTGGTGGCGGCCTTGAAGTCGGTCGGGTCGAGATTCTTAGTCCACTCCGGGAGCCAGTAGTTGTTCTTCCAAATGACGTTTTGGTCGCACATTAGGATGCCGAAGTTTTCGGCGAAGGAGAGCATCCCGTCGTCGTGATTCTCGCTGTAGAAACCAGGGATGCAACCAGGCTGAAGAAGAAGATGATGGTGCAAAAGGGGGAGGGTTATGTTGTAATAGTGGAATTTGAACTCGAGGATTTGCAGAGCTTGACTTTCTCACCACCAAATAGAGCTGAGGGAACAGAAATTGGTTCCAGCAGCGGCTTTCCGGTGGAGGAGAGCAGTGGTTTCAAGCTGCGGCAGTGGTGGTATCAGGTGGAGGGCAGAGGAATTGAGGGAAAGGGGAAAAGGATAATGAAAAGAAAAAAAGGAAAAAGGAAAAGAGAAAAAAGATGATGAGACGTCAAATGCATGTATTTTCCGAAGCATTTAACATCTCTTTTGTTATCTTTTTGTTGGAAGATTGCTAGATTTAGGTAGGATTACATTATAAGGGATTTGGATAATCATTTTCAGTTTTCGTATCTAAATCCTTCATTTTATAACCTAGTTTGAGTCTAACGGATTTTTGGTCCTTACGAGCATCTAGATTTATTTTTGTGAGCTTAATTTGCAGATTGCTCGTAAGAAATTTGGAGTATTTTAGTGAAGGACATTCTCAAGGATGGTAGAAGATTGAAGTTCACGAGTTAAAACGTGGTAAAGATAAAAGGGTCGAAGAAGGAAGATCAAAAAGTGGATGAATTGTGATCCGTGAGTTTGAACCAAGTTTTGGGAATGATCCGAGAAGAATCAGCATTTGAGGGTGGTAACGTTGGAATCGTCTTCTCGAGCACTATAAAATCGACTACAAGAACTCTCAAAATGGCTAAGCAGTTCACCCGTGGCGAAGCAAAGAAGGGGGCATCAACTTCACTGCAGGCCGCAGACATGCCTTGCAGCCCGCAGCCCATTTCAGCCATAAAATGCCCAAAACAGAAGGTGCGTTGTGGGCCGAAGCACCCTCTTGTGGCCCGCAGTAGTGAAGTTGGGCTAAGGCCTTTTAAAGCCATTTTTCTAACCCTTCTTCCTCATTAACTTCCTCCATCTGAATTTCTCTCCAAAAACCATAATTTTTTTTCATCTTTTCTTAGTTTTTGTACTTATTCCATGGATTCTTGTAGATTTGTTAAGAGTTTAGCTAATCTAGGCTAAATACACTCTTGGGAGCAATTGGTAAGCATTTTTAGTATGAATTTGTGAGATTTGATTTATCCTATTTTGTGCTTTGATTATCAAGTATATGTTGTGCTTTCTTGTGTAGTTATTGCATGATTTAGACTAGGATGATCAACTAGTTGATGATTGTGAGTTAATTATTTGCTAGGTTTTTGGTCAAACGCGAGATACTTTGACTTTTATCGATGTGATTATCGTTAATTGATGTTAGGTTATAATTGGGTGTGACAACTAATTATGATTATTGATTGATAAAATTTCTTAGATTTGAGATGAATTTGAATGAGTTTGACTAATTATCAACGTGTCTCACTAATAACGATTAGCATGAAGGCCGATCCTCGTAGTCGTTATTAGTAGATATATTTGTGCTATCCTAATATTCCTCGCTTGTAGGATATTGTGTTAGTTGTATTGGTTCTCCATGTGTATTGCTATTCTCGAAGAAGTCTATGACGTCGATCGTCTAGAGTGACCCGAGGGAAAGGGTTATTGTGTGGCGCCGATCGCCCTTTCAAACTATAACAAGGAGATGAGAGAAATATCTTCACCCGAAAGGTGTTGATAAGTTCTCCACGACATTTTATTAATGCATAAAAATAAGATGATTAGTCGATGATCAAAGGATAACTAGAAATGTAAACCAATTACGCCAAAGCTCGTTATCATCTTAATTACATCTTTCATGTTAGTGTGATCGTAGTTATATTGTTTTCTCTAATTTTTGGTTAATTTAGTTATTTAAAGTAGTCATAGTGTTTTCTAAAATCAAAACCCTCTAAGTTTGTTACCACACACTTAAAGTGACATCTTCGTGTGTTTCTTAACTACGTTTAACACTCGATAAAACTCTTTTTTCCTCGTACTTTGACTTGATACTATCTACTTTTTAGTAGTTAGCCGCAATTAGGGTCTACAAATAATATCTTTGAGTGGCACGACGACGGCCTCCCAGTCAAGGAAGAAATAAAGGGCAGGCGAGGGTTTTGGCGTGGGTATTGTCACTCAGTAGATCACCGAAAAGGTTTCTGATGTTTGGGGTTATGGGCGTAGAGGTGATGAGGTCTCCTCTCTTTTGCCTGTTTGGATTGATGTGAAAGATGGAAAAGATGACAAGGTTTTGGGAATTCTAACTTTTACTGGCTAGGCTCTAGCAAACTCAAGGGATCCTGTGTCCTTGTTTGGCATAGTGGTAGTGGTAGGATCACTAATTTGCTGTTTAGTTTGACCGTTTTATCTTGTGGGTTATATTTGTTAATGGTGGATTGTTTGGTCTTCGGTTGGGGTGTTTCTATGGAAACCATGGCTCAGCGCGTATATAGTTTTGTTGAGGTGATGAAGGGTTTGCAAGAACGGGTAGTTAAGTTGGAGGGGGGAATTAAAGCGGTCCAAGGAGAAATACACCAATTTGGAGATAGTGGTGGCTAAAGCACAAAGTTTTATTAACGATAAGGGTGGGGTGAATGCGTTGTTGGTCAAGCAGCTGTCCGAGTTGCGGAGCGAAGGTCTCGCGAATTTGAGGAATCCTCGGGGTTTCTGAAAAAGTAGATGAAAACAAAGGGTTTTTATAACTTTTTCACCGAAATGTATGTTAAGATTGTGGATGTTGAATGGTGGCATGCATGGGGGACCATACGTGCCAAGAATTCTAATTTAGCTATTAAGAGTTTAAAGGATAATGTCACTATTGGTGAGTCTATGGTAGATGCTAAGCGAGATTTGGATGAGGCTTTTCCAGAAGGTTGCGAATAATGGACATCGCTTCCTCCTTGTTGAAGAATTGGAAAAGGTGATCTTGCTTCCCTTGCTAGACGATTTCTCAAAGTGCGAGATTGACAAGTATAAGGAAGAGGTGGTTAAGGAAAGGGATGTTCCGACGGATGAGTATGACGAGAAGTTAGCTAAGGAAGAGGATGGCTAAGTGAGTATGGATTTTAAGCCTTCACAACAGCTTAATCAGTCTTCTGGTGCATTTAGATATATCAGGGTGCCAAAGGGAAGCGGCGCAGAAATGGCTAATAACGTTCCAACCAGGTCAGGTAGTGGGCAAGAGAGTTGAACTTTGTAGCTTGGACTATTGCTTAGACCAATAGGCGTTGATGTTTTAACTAATGTTTTTTTGTTAAGATGTGTCTTTGTGTTTATTGTTTGCTTTCAATATTATGTTTGTAAGGTCGTGGTTGGCGAATATTTAAGGGTTCTTGTAGGTGGGATGCTTTTGGTTTATTATAGGTTTTATTCCTTTTGGGGCTGCTACTCCTTGATAGTGTTGGGCATTCCTACAGATGTGGTTGTTGCTAGTGGTTGATCTTGTGGGGTTGTTCAGGTTTGGTCTAGGGGTATGATATATTAGGTCTTGGATAAGTTGACCAGGTAAAACTTTTGGAGATATTTTGAGAATATATGGCTTATTATGATAGACTTTAGAACCTCGTGGTTAGGAAGCTGGTGATTGTTCACTTATGTTGCGGGCTGATATTTTTCCGGCGTATGTGAAGCTATGGACAATCTCTCTATGACCGCGCTGAGGTTGGGTTGTTATATGTATATTGCAAAGTGCTATAAGGTTTTTATGACCTAATGTTGAGACCTGAATACGCTTTGGTTGTTGTTTTAGTGGATTGGAGTAGGTCGGTTATTTTTAAGATTGGAGGATAAGAAGAGGGTTGGGTTCGCGCTGAGCAATCTAGGAGATTTCCACTTGTGTAGCTAGCTAGGATTTATCCAGGCTTATCCAAAGCCGTGAGTTATCTTCTTTTGCTCGTTGAGAGGTTTGAGTATCTTTGTTACCAATAGAGTTCGCTGGTGATTTGTTTGCTTATTTTATTTTGGATAACAAGGATGGCTAAGGGTAGGTTATTATGTAAAGGGAGATTAATGTCTTGGGCTATATGTATGGTATCAGTTGTTGTTAAGGTTACACTTGGAAGTGGGCTTTGTATTGTGAATAAGAGTGTCACGTGGGCATTGATAGTTTTAGATTGTTTATGTTGATAGTAATACTACATTCCATTTATCAAGGCTAACAATTTGGCTAGTTAATTTTTAAAGAACGTGTGAAAGCGTCATTTCAAGTGTTTTGATTATGAAAGGTTTTGTATGCCATAGGCCATGTTATGCCTATATAAATGGCTGTTATCGGAGCATTTTAACGCATTGTGTTTAAGTGATAGTACTTTGGGTGAGTAATTTTTAAGAGAGTGATCTATGAGTTATCCCTGTAGGGGAGATAGTTTATGTGTTTTATGATTTTTATACTGTTGTTTGGGATGTCAAAACTATTCCTTGTTTTGGTTGGGCACACCACCGGTTATGTGATGGTCGAAGTTGGTTGGAGCATTTTCTCCACTTAGTTGGGGTGCAAGCCCTATTATTTATGTGTTTTCCTATGACCATAAGTATTTTTTATCGTTAATTTACTTGGTATGTATAGGTTTATGTGTTTTGATATATGTTTTCTATGGTTTTTGGCAGGATTAGCGGATGGGATTAGCGAATATAGACGTAATATGGATGAAGTAATCATGATCATCTTGGAAGCCCGCTAAATGGGCGCGAGGAAGAACTTATGTGGGATTAGTGCCCAAGTTTTCTCCAGGTTGTGGATGGGGGGATGTATAGTGCGGGCGGTGGGTTTATTTTGTCAATCTCCAGCTTGTATTCCACGATGGTAGGTTTAGTATGAAAGTGAAGCGATCTTTGCATTCTCTCAGACACGTCATACCTACCAGACTATGAGGATGGAACAGTTGTCGGGTTTGTGAAGTATTACTAGATTAGATTCAGGAGGTTATTCAACTTTGGACATCACGAGAGGAAGTATGCCAGCTATGGATTTCTGGCATACTTGGTTCCAAGGGGGATGGTGCCCCATCATTGGGGGCACTTTGAGGAATGGAGGTGATGCAGAAGGAGAGCTGAAAACTTTGTTTTCCAAGGACATCACCTTACTGTCCCGTTGTAGTAGGTGGGCTAGTTTATAACTGGGGACTTAGCTTATTGTTTACCTATGTAATAGGTTCACAATTTTACGTGATGTAATACTTTTAAGGAAGGCTAGAGAGCATTTTTATTTTAATCCTTAGTTTTAATTAGACTCAAGGTGTATGATGGAAAACTATTTTTATCCCGTTTTTGACTATGTTTTATTTTGTTTCATATTGTTGTTGATGCTAATCTCACATTTGTTATCAGTTCAGTTTGCGCTCTTATTAAGTAGCTGATATGGACATGACTATGTCGGATATCCCTTCGTTGATGTGTATCATTTATATTTAGTGCGCCTAGCTCCATGGCTAAGTGATGTTTATCACTACGTCCTCTAATTTGGGGGCAACTATACCATAACATTTTAAATTATGCATCAATTTATGCAAAGCGGTTGTCGTATGGAGGCATACCTTTTCATGGACGTGCCTTATTTAGGCAGGGTGATGAGGCGTACCCTTTCACTTTTTCTTGGCTTATTGTTTCTTCGTTGTATCTTGGCCTTACATGGTGGGTTTAGTTTTATTTTTCCTCTGGTTGGGTGGTTGGTTTCTTCTTGGTTTTAGGCTGCCTTGCTTGTCCCTGAATCAGTATGCTAGTTCTCTATTGTTGCTCGCAAATACTTCTTTGTATTTTCATCTTCAGTCAACTTCCAAAGACTCGCATTTTGTGCCTACACCATTGTCCTTGTCTTCCTTGATCGGGTTACGTTGGTTTGTTGCTTGTATTGATTGTTGCACGCAATCTTCTTTTCAATTTTTATATTGTTTCCTTTTTTTGTTGATTTCTCTTTTTTTGTTTGATTTATTTTTTATCTGTTCATGTTTATATGTTATGTGAATCATATGGTAAATAGAAGAAACTGTGAGTGTCGACGAGGACGCACATACGCCCATGTGCATACAATGAGACCAAGATACATATCTCTTGGCATAATGATGCTACAACCAAGAGATAAAATTACAAGTTCCCAAATTATGATAGGGAACGGAAAAATACTATGGAAAACATGAATGGCTATGAGGACTAACTCACTAGACCAATCTCAAAATAAGTCCGCTTCTACCTTTAATCTACAAGGCCTTTAATGCAACCGAAAAAGTGGATGTCTGGCTCAAGTGATGCTAACCAATGTGTAGTGAATCGTTTTCCAAGACTAAAGGGATGAAAATTATGATCTAAAACCAACCGGCAAGTCGGTCGGCCCTTCAATTAACCGATGGCATATTAGAGAACTATCGGTCTTCAGTAAATCGATATCACTAGCCATAGTGTGCACCTAGCTGTGTGAAGATCCCGTCCTTCAACAAACCGGAAATGGTAGCCATAGTATGCGGCTAATAGTGTGGCAATTTTGGCCTTCAACTAACCAATGACAGAGAATGAGTTTTCGGCTTTCTTCTAACCAGCGACAGAGAGGGGGTCGTCGTCCTTCAACAAACCAAAACCATAAGCCATTCTGTAGGTCTAACTATGTGTTCGTTCTTGCCTTCAACAAACTGGAATTGTTAGCCACAGTGTCCGACTAACAGTGTGATAATTCAAGCCTTCGGCTTCAATCAGCTGACAACAAAAGAGGAGTCGTCGGCCTTCAACATACCGGAACCTTTTAACCATATTGTGTGACTAAAAGTGTGATGGTTCTTGCCTTATTTAAACTAGCTAATGATGTCGGCCCTTCAGTGAAGCCATTTATAGACTCCAAAACAGAAAATAACAGGTTCTACCATGTACACTCCTAAAATGAAAATAAAGGTGTGCTATTAGCCTTCAATAACGATCTCTTAGTAGTCATCGAGGGTTGATGTTAATTTCTCTAGGTCATGTCGCATATGACGTTGCACTTTTATCGGTAAACCATTTGGTTTAATCGATATGTGTGCAACGTCGCTTTCTCATATATAGTATAACATTTGATCCAACATATAACGTTGCCGACTTTTTAGTTATCATTCGGTTATACCGACCTATCAGCGACATTATCTATTCATAATTTTTGCAGTTGTTGTAGTATATGACGTCGCACACGAAACAGTTAATAATTTATTTTTACCGACCTATGTGCAACATCACTTAGACATATCGAATTCATATATTAGTTTATTACCTTGGAATGTATTTGTAAAGAATCATTAAAATATGAAATTTAGGAATTATGCCTGGCAGTGCTGGTTCGCAACACTATCCCATTGTGGTGAGTGCTTTAATTATTACATTTAAATTGCGTTTTCTAGCTTTGTATCACCAATATTCAAATTTAATTTATAAATATTTCCTTTATTAATATATCCACAGCGATTCGAACGATGAACGTTCGCGAACTACATTTGGCGACATCATTCCTCATTTCATCCACACCTTGACGCAGATGAGCTTCAGATACATTCCCATCCTAGTAAGTAATCCCTGTCACATATTTTTAAAATATTTTCATAAATATTTCTTCTATAGTTTACTTTTATAATAACTTAACATTGTTTTTTTTAAATCCAGTACGTCCCTAGCCAAATTGTGGAGCTCCTACCGCCGTACAAGTTGCCTGTTGTGCTCAAGTACAATAGGTGGGAGTACCACATGAATTACTCGGGGAACAAAAGGATGAAGACCCTGGCGCCGAAGGGTTTTGTGCAATTCCCTATTGGTGAGGAACTCGCAATAGAAGACACAGTGTACTTCAAGCTGGTCAACAGTGCTGGCCCTATAATTTTCGATGTCGAAGTTCTTCCCTATTGATATTAATTGTGTTAATTTGTGTTTCAAACAACATTAGTATTGGTGTATTACGATATTTAATATTTATTTAATAATTCTTTTGTTAACTATGCTATTTTAATGTTCATCAATCCTTAGTATCTAAACTAATATAAGTGCAAAGTTTTAATTGTAGTAACAGAACAAATTTTTTTCCAAATCCTTGTTTCAATCAATCATGAAATATAAAATGGGTTGCAAAATTTGTGTTGGGAAAAATTACAGAACCAAACTCGAACTGTTGACCGGCTGCTTGGTGGGCTGAAATTTTTAGGCCCGCCAAACTCTGCGATGTCGCCAACTTGTCAACAACATGTCGCCTAAACCGACAATTGTGCAATGTCACATACATCGAGGCGAACAACACAATGGTTCGAAACGACATCGTTTCAAAACTGGTATAAATAGTGTAACCCTGAAAATTAGTTCAACCATTCGCTCACAAGTTTCCTGCGAATTCCATCAGTCTCCAATTTCCTCCTCATCTTCTGTACTTAGGAAAATAGTTTGTTCCTCCCTATCACCTAACACCTAACTTTTTGAATTCTTACTTTCCAATGTCAGATTAGTGGTCTGTGAATGTGTTTTGATTTTTTGACCATCTATATTATCTCGGATTTATGACGGTGTGCACTTTCTTTGGGTTTAAACATAGATACAATGTTTTTGTATGTTTGCAAAGGTTTTTTTAATATGATGTTGATTATGCTTCAATTTTTCTGGTTGTATATGTTTCTTCCAGTAGCTTCCTCTGATATATACGACATCTCTCATCTGTCTTCCACAAATTGGTTCATGCGATTATAGTGCGACGTCGCATATTCTTATTTCCAGTAGCTTATCTTTATTATTATTGGGTGTTCTTTGGCTTTAACGATTTGTGACCGGCATCGCAAACGGACATCTAATAATACAATTGTTATGCATATGCAAATTTGGTCTTGTTTCAGTCTCGTCGTCGGTCTAAGCAACTACTTCGTGAAGTCGCATGTACATGTCGGCCATAGCACTGGTTTGGGCAAAGATGCACCTGCGACGGCATTGCCAACGTCGCACGTTGCAATCCATATGGTACTTAACATTTTTCCTTTTGATGCAGTATTGATGGCTGGCTAAGAATCGTGCAATCCACCCTTTTTCAGGTCTTTCACCGACGTACATATATATATTTACTACCTAACACATCTTCATACTTTATAAATTTAACAACTAATTACTTTTGGTTTTTGTACGTACGGTTCACCGCACAACATCAAACCCCAGAGCCTATTTTTTTCGACGTTGAGCATCATACAATGGCTCTTAATATCCCACATTTCCACTGCACCCGCAAGCAGAAAAACTTCGGGAAAACCCCTACATTTGTAATGCTTTTAAATAATTTTTATTTGTTGATGCACATATATATGTGATGTGTCCATTTTATATGGTGATTTTGGTACCTTCTTAGACTCATTTTGGTAGACTTTGATGCTCCGAAGACCC
>JAULKM010170494.1:0-15732 GCA_032355605.1 Rubia tinctorum | reverse complement strand
ACAACCCTATATCTTATTTATAGGGTCGCTTAATATAGTGACCCACGACCTATAGGGACTCGCGATAAGGGGTCGTTTATGTGATACTTTTTTAAACCGTCCTATCAATGCAAGCGTCTCAATAGAGAGCTATTGAGACACATTTTAGCGTCCCAATAGCCCTTTTATGTTGTAGTGGAGTTGCTTTCATGCATCAACTTATCGTGCCAGTGCCATGAATGAACGGATTTGAGTTGTCTAAACTGTAAATATTATTTAAACACGAACTTGTGCATCCGACTAGAGCGAACAGGTAAGCTAGTACCAACTTTCAATAGAAATTTATAATGTTTTACTTTATTTTAAGTTTTACGTCATGAAGGTACTTGATTCAAAACGATTCCTAATATTTGTCGAAAGACCAATTTCTATGGTATAAATGAAGAAATGATACAAAAAGATAAATTAAAAATAATAATTTATCAAACTGTAAATTTTAATTAAGAAATAAACATCCATATTCTCTAAAATAAACATACAGAAAAACTACAAATATATAAATTATCATAAACGTACCAATCTAATTGATCGATTTATATTTCTTCATAGATTGGAAATGGTTTGTCCCCTTTCATTCTCTCGAAAACTTCAAAAATGTTGTTCTAAATTTTACTTTAGCTGGTTAACATATTTAGAATTTCCAAGTCCCTTATAAAATGCTCCACTCTTATGGGTGTGTTAGACATAGTTGCGTTTATAAACAAAACTAATTTATTTTGAAAGTAGAGGAAGACTATCTTTTGCTTTCCTCCAAAAAAAATAGATACTACTTCTTAAATAACCAATTTTTAAAACAATTTACCTAATACTAAAAATATGATTAGTTTATAAATAAAATACTTATAGGCCCTGTAAAATACACCGTATAAAAATGCATGGAAAGGGGGGAGGCATTTTCAAGACCACTCTAATAGGCCAAAATAATGACTTCTTGTGTAACAACGTACGGGGGTGATTATTCAAGGGAAGGTCCTAGATTATTGCTCAAATAAAGCCAATCACAGTTTATTTATTGGGGAGCATCAAATTATAATTTGTTTGGTCAGGGACTCATGTGATAAAGATTATAATTGTATTTGAAAGGGATGTTTTAATAAATGAAGCTAATTAATTTATATAATATAAGGAGATCAAATTCCATTTTTTCAGTTAGAATTATGGATTTTTATTATAAATTTAGTTGATGTCATGTAGGAATTGCTTACGATTTATAAAATTAGTTAATACGGGATTCTAACACACACTCTCATGTGCGTCGATATTATTTATCGTACAGGCGTACTTTAACATGCCCTTGCATGAACATGAGTATTATTCATCGCGCAAGCGTAATAAGAAGAGGAGTTACTATCCACCGTGCAAGCGTGACAGAGAGGAAGAGGTATTATTCATCACACAAACGTACTCTAACACGTCGTTCACGTGCAACAACTGTACTGTCTTGTTCTTATAATGGGTTTTATTTTAAAATATTTACAAGTAATCTCCACTAAAAATTTGTTTACCGTCTATGATTTGACACTCCTATTGAAATATACTAAATACTATTATACTTTCTTGCACTTCACCTCATATTAATTGTTTGAAATTAAAAGGAAGTCATCAAATTAGGATTTCCTCTCAAAATACAGTTAGAAAAAATGCCTTTGACAAACAGATTAACATGTTTACGTCTAAATTAACACTCACGTTATCATTTTTCACTGGTGATATGTGATTTCTCAAAGTTTTATTATAAACTGTCAAATCATTGAATGAGAAAAAAATTATAAATAATATAATTAATGAGGTAATCTGATGTGTATTTTTACTTATTGCAACAAAAATTCTATGATTTTAATAACATTTTAGAATTATAAATAAATTATAACTTGATATTAAAAGTTACGGAAATAAGGTTTTTAATAATTAGTCTTTTAAAGACCCTCTATTAGTCTATTGTGCTTGTCAGGTTGTATTACTTTTTTTTTAAAAAAAAACATACTACAAGTGATTAATTATGGTTCGAGCCCTTATGTTTATAACAATTAACGAAAATAGCAGAATATTCTCTCTAATTTACACAAGACACCCCTTTGAACTCACACTGTAGGGGTGTTCAACCGGTCGGTTTGTTGGTTAGGCGGTTAATAGGTTTTGATTTCTACCGGTTTATAAAATTTTATAAGCAATCGAATAACCAACCGATAATATTGTTGGTTTAACCGGTTCAGTTAGTATCGGTTTCCATTGATGTGTTGGATATTACCGGTTAGCATATATATCATTCATTTAAAATTTAAAATATAAATCCATATTAATATTGATTAGTAGTTAGAGCCGCAAAACTTAGAATAAAAGGTAAAAAATTTGGGAATTGGATAGTTGGGCTGCATAGGACTTGATTTTTTTTTGAATTAATATTAAAATTGTATCCTGTCGATAATTATTAGGTTTGGGTACAATTATAAGCTACATCTATTTTTGTTTGCATAATTATTTTCTTTGGGCACAATTATTATTTAAAGATATATGGGCTAATAATATAGAGTTTAAAAAATAAGTTAATTTGGGTTAGTAATTCAAAGTTTTCTTATTGAGTTTGTGATCAAGACCCAAAGTTTAATAAATTAATTTTTTGGGGTTGAAATTAATTAATTAATATGTTATAAAATCTTTTACCGGTTATCCGATTAGACCGATTACCAAATAATAAAACCGATAAAAGAACTGATTAACCAGATAACCGTAACCGATATTAACTGTTTAACTAATTAACCGGTAAACCGAATTAAATACCGGTTCAGTTTTGACCGGTTATCGATTTTCCAATTTTTTGAACAACCCTAGATGTTGGTCATGTTCCAACACACAGTTTAAAGAGCAGGTTGAAGAGGCTGAGGACTCTCATATTCCAGCACAACTGTAGGAATGGAAGACTTAGAGCAGCCATGTTCCAACACCGATACAGACTGAGGGTGTTGACTCTGAAGCAAAGAAAGGATCTCATGTTCCAACATCATAGAAAGCGGGTGAAACTGAGAGCTGCTATGTTCTAACATCAGGGGATTGATGTTCCAACACAAGTTGAGCAGATTATTGAAGGCATTACTGATCAGACGCAGAATCAGTAAAAGAAGAAGTACAACCTACCTGGACTATTTGGAATTCAAGACCGCTTCCTCAAGGAGTACAAGTGAGAGATTGTACAAGAGTTTTATGGGAGGCAACACTGGTCCAGATTCTGAGTAGTACAACAGAGTTTACATCAGAGGCAAGGTAGTGAGATTTTCTGGAAGACTGATAAATCAGTGACTTGAGCTACCTACCCTAAAGGATTTAGAGGCGATTCTATGCTGAGGACTTTGTAGTGACAGATGATCATACTATGTCAGAAATTACTGGAGGATTTCGGTCTCAGTGGTCGCTCAAGGCAACGCTACTGCATCTAGTTTGACTACCTGGTATTTCTTTCAATTTCAGTTTTGTGTAAACTGCTGAGTTCCCTCTTGAAATACCACAACTCTTGCTCGAGAAAAAGGCCAAAGTAAGAAGAAGGAACAAATAGCTGCTCCTGAAGAGGGTTGAAGGTTCTGCTATGGCTATGTTCCAACATAGGCCAAATATTTGTTTCAGGGGGAGTTGCATTTATTGGATATTTTCCTTTGGGTTTATGTGTCTGTTGTGTTTGGCATGTTTATATTCCGGGGGGGGATATTTTGGATTTCTTGGATGACTTTATTGGCTCCGTTGGGTTGATGTTCGAACATGCTTATTATTCCTGTATGTTGAGGAAGTTCTGGAATTCAAGAAGAATTCTATGTTCCAACAACCAGAATGGTTTTCAAAGATGATGTCTGTATTTGCATAAATTTGTGGTTTGAAAATCCAAAAAGGTTTATGGGTCCACAAAATGCCAAAGGGGGAGATTGTAAAGTCCAGATTTATCTAGTTGGCAATTTGTGGAATTTATGCAAATATGGAATTATTATGTTGAAACATCAAAGAAGGAATGTTTGAAGTTTTATGGAATGACATGAAGAAATCTGATGAGATATTTCGTTCATGGTGTTTTTATTGAAGAATATATCAATTCCTATATTTATGGAATTGGATTAGATTCATGGAATTGGAATTGATTTGGAATATTCGGCTATGGTAGAGATGTGGACGAGATATTTTAGTTCCTTTCTTTAAGAGATTATATTTGATAATTCCTATCTCCAAGAGATTAGATTAAAATTAGAATTTGAAATGTAGAAGAAATTATATACGCATAAGACTTCATGTGTGCAAAGACTTTCTATGTTGGAACATACGGAAAGATGAAGGTTTGATTGGAGATAGAAAATTGTGTGTTATTGATTTATGGAAATATGTAGATTATGCAATATTTGATTCAGACGTGTTTGAAACATAATGGATTTATGAAAAATTCCTACAATTGTGGAATTGGATTTATAGAATATTATAAGATATTTGAATTAAGGAAAATTCCTTTATTTATGAGATTTGAATATGTTTTAAGAATTAGATAAGCAATATGAATATTATGAACATAATTATGGAGTGTTCCGATGTGCTCATGAAACTATTTCAATAGTGGACCTCATGACTGCATTACTCACAAATTTCAGGAAGAGATGCACAATACGCATACATTGATTTTGAGTTCATGCATACATTGATTTTGTGTTTGCTTTATTCGTGCTTATTATATTAGTATTAGTTTAATGTATCAGATATATTTAGTTCGGCGGCCGAATTCTCGGGATTTCATGGTGCTCAGCAACACTGCAATTTAAAGTCTGGTTTGATATACTGGTTTGATTCATTTTCATAATTTTATTAGTTAAATTATTATATGTTTATAATTTATTTGTTTAGTTTAATTATTATTAGTAACTAATTTATATTTCGGCATCGAATAACAGACATTAGTTTATGAATCGTGAGACCTCATTGTTTTATAATTGATTTTTATGTGTTCTTGATTGTTTTGGTTTAATTTATTCTTGATATGTTTAATTATGATCAACTTGAATATTATTGGGATAATGCTATGTAATTCCACCAATAAGTAATCGTTGGAAAGAGTTTGTAAGTAGCGAGTTCTTGTGAAAAATAGCTAACTATCTAAGACTGTAATAGCAAGATGGGGAACAATTAATTGTGCATTACTATTTGCTTTTTAATTTGGTAAATTCTATATCAGGTTCTTTTGATTCTTAATGCTATTGAAGTGTGTATCTGGTTTAGCGAATACTTTTTCGGGGCAAATATTTTTCGGGGGCATCTTGGTAAGATAAATAATTGGTTAATTATAATTAGTCAATTGTGTTGGAATCGAATTTTACGGGAAATATTCCGGTGGGCTAAGACCATTTTTTGCACCGAATAAGGGAGCGTTGGATTCGTCTCTGTGAGTACTATAATGTAGTATACTCATACATTAAATTCGGGTTTCGTTTAATGACATATGAGGGCTCAAAATTGATTATGTAAAGAGTAATAATTTGGGTTTGTACCACATTGGAAATGGGAATGTTCCATTACTCTCCACTTGCCTATAAAAAGTTTGTCCCACATTGGAAATGGGAATGAGTTGTGAGTACCTTTTGCCAATAAAAGGATGCCTCTAGTCTCATTCTAAAACACACCAAAACACAATCATACTCTCCTTTCTTACTTCGTGTTCGTCTCTTTTCTTTCTTTATGTTCTTTGAGTTTTCGAGAGTAAAGCATTGAATTGGCTCGCCAATTTCTACTGTCGAGTTGTGCGGAGTAGAAAGTATAGAAGTTGTATCCTTGGATTTGGAACGTCATCGAACCATCACACACTAAGGGGCATTTTCATAATTAAGGACAGAGATCAATCTCGACTCTGCATCAATTTCGAACATTCGTCTTTGTTGATATAACTCTCTACTCTTTTTTCGTTTACTTAATTCTGTTATTTATTTATATATAATTGTTTAGCTAACGGGATTTTAGGTTCTTACAATCTTAATTTTGAAAGCGAAAATTTACCTATAATCTTTATAACCGGTGGGTGATATAATCCTTATAACTGAACAATCTAGTACAAATTTATCTCTGTTGGATAGTCTGTATAAAATAACACTTTATTAATTTAAAAAAATAAATCCATCAATATTATCTTTGATATATTTTATATAACAAAACCATATATAGAGAGGATTTTTTAAATCTAAACATAGAGGTAATAACGTAGTAACAATTAGTAGCAATAAATTTGGTAAAATATTTTAATTAGTGGAAATTAATTTCATAACGTTCTAATTAATTCAGAACTTTGTAACATTCTTTCACTTAATGACAATTAATTTGGTCAATTTTTCAAAATAAACCAATCATTTGCGATTCTAACTAAAGACTAATTAGTAACATTTTAATTAATTTAAAATCTTAAGATTAAAAAATTAAAAGTTGAAATTAATTTTGATTTTTGTAACGGTTTTTGAAATAAGGACAATTAATTACGATTAATTATTACTAGAATGCTAGAAAAAAATTGGAAATTGAACATTTGTATTCCAAAATTAAGGAAAATTGTTGAAAAAGATTTTAAAGAAACTTTTACTAAATAACCAACAAAAATTCTATCTAAGGAGGCTGGCGTTTTTAGGAGACATTGTGTCCCACCACAAGCCTTTCCTGGGAATTTTGAGGAAATTCTATAAAAGTTTTTTAAAATCTGTTATAAAACCATTAATAGTTTATTTAATTGTTTTGAAAACAGATTGGTGAAAAATGGTAAATGAGAATGTCAATACTGG
The DNA here is from genome assembly GCA_032355605.1 of Rubia tinctorum. Taxonomy (NCBI): domain Eukaryota; kingdom Viridiplantae; phylum Streptophyta; class Magnoliopsida; order Gentianales; family Rubiaceae; genus Rubia; species Rubia tinctorum. The sequence continues at coordinate 8,914 of JAULKM010170494.1, read as the reverse complement.
AAACCTTGGTGAGTATACGCCCCAAATTTAGCTTGGGAGTGGTCTACCACTAGTGGATTTGCCAGCAGGCCAACCCCGGTAGTTCAGCCCGAGGTTGTCAGACCTACGGTGGAGAAAGAGGTTCATCAAATCAAGTACATGATGCCGGCATTGCCAAATGTTCAACAGGCGGGAATTTTGCCGGACAAGTTTGATGGAATGGGATTCAAAAAGTGGAGTCAAAAGATGCACTTCTTCTTGGCCACACTAAATCTGGACAAGTACCTTTAGGAGGACCAACCTGTCATTTCTCCATATAGCATTGATGTGTACGCTCGGGAAAGGCTTGACAATTGGATTCAAGGGGGCTATACGTGAAGGGCTAGATAACAGTACAAATGATTTACTCGTTGTACAATGTGTACATTATTGAGAAAATGAGTAAAGAATTGTGGCTGGCCCTGCAAAAGAAATATAAGTTTGAAGATATAGGCACAAAGAAGCATGCAGTGTCAAAATTTCTAAACTACAAAATGGTAGACTCAAGGCCGATCATGGAGCAAGTGGAAGAGTTGCAACTTATCACCCATGGGGTCATTGTTGAAGGCATGAAAATCTATGAAACCTTTCAAGTAAGTGCCTTCATTGAGAAGCTTCCTCCAAAGTGGGAGAACTTCAAGCATTATCTGTTGCACAAACAAAAGGCAATGAAAATCGGGACTTAATTGTCAAGCTTAGAATTGAGTCAACCAACCGAAAGGCCAATGGGGTGCAGGATGAGCAGAAAGCAAATCTGGCAGATCATAAGGGGAAGAAAAGAAATTTTCAATCCCAAAACTCGAGCAGCTTCAAGAAGCAACCCGCCAAGAAGTCCAATGGGAAATACCACAAGTGTCACTAGATTGGGCACAAGGCTGGCGAATATCGTAGCTAGGTCGACTTGAGAAAGAGAAAGGCTTTAGCAAATCTAACTGAATAACAACTATCGAATTCAGATCTGTGTGCTGTGATGACTGAAGTAAACATGGTTGGGAGTAATACAAAGGAGCGGTGGTGTGATACAGGTGCCATCAGACACATCTGCTCAGATAAGGGTATGTTCACAACATATCAGAAGAGCAAGACAGAAGAGAACATCTTCATGGGCAACTCCGCCACTTCAACAGTTGAAGGTCAAGGGAACTTCGTGATAAAGATGACTTCCAAAAAGGAGCTGACACTCAACAATGTCCTGCATGTGCCAGACATTCGCAAGAATCTGATCTCGGGCACTCTTCTCTCTAAGAACAGGTTTATGATCAAGCTCGTGTCTGACAAGTTAGTCATCTATAAGAATGTGGTGTATGTGGGAAAGGGTATGTAAAGGATGGGCTGGTCAAAATGAATGCAATGACAGTCATCACAAAAACTGATGTACCCGAGTCTTCAATGAATACGAATAATGTTTTTGCTTATGTCATTGAGTATTTTAACATTTGGTATGAAAGATTGTGACATGTGAATTATATATCTATTAATAGACTAATGAGCATTGACATGATTCCAAAATGCAAAACAAGTAAAGACAAATGTGAAGTCTGCGTACAAGCAAAACTAAAAAAAACACCATTCCCACATGTGGAGAGGACAACTGAACCTCTAGGTTTAATTCACATAGATCTGTGTGATTTAAAGTTTGTGCAAACTAGAGGCGGTAAAAATTATTTTGTGACATACATAGGCGATAGCACAAGATATTGTTATGTGTATCTATTACGCATCAAAGACGAAGCTTTAGAGAAGTTCAAAGAGTACAAGTTGGAAGTTGAAAACCAACTTAGTAAAACAATTAAAATTATCTGAAGTGATAGGGGAGGAGAGTATAATGATCCATTCAACGCGTTATGTAGATAACATGGTATTGTTCATCAAACTACCGCTTCCTATTGACCTGAATCTAATGGAGTTGCGGAATGAAAAAACTGAACTCTCAAAGAGATGATGAATGAAATGTTGCAAGAATCTGGGTTATCCCAGAACATATGGGGGGAAGCTATACTAACCTCCAACTACATTCTCAACAAGATACCACATAAGGTGACTGGAAAGACGCCTTATGAGTAATGGAAAGGTAATTCACCTTCCTAGAAATACCTAAAAGTGTGGGGGTGCCTAGCAAAAGTGGCAGTACCACCTTCTAAAAAGGTCACAATTGGACCTAAAACCGTTGACTATGTTTTCATCGGGTATACACACAATAGTAATGCTTATCGATTTTTGGTGTACAAGTCTAATGTACCAGATATACACGCAAATATAGTAATGGAATCAAGAAATGCATACTTCTTCAAAAATGTGTTCCCGTGTAAGGATAAAGTAAGTCATAAATGGACTTGTGAAGAAGGAGAAACAAGTACTTCTGGTCAACAAACAGAAGAAGACAGTGATGAGCAAGAGAGCTAGAAATAAGAAATTATTTAGTCCTAATTTTGAAATGACTTATCAATTAGAAAATAATCCGAGAACATTTAAGGAAGCCATGTCTACACCGGATGCACCTTCATGGAAGGAAGTGGTGAACAGTGAAATTGACTCCATTATGCAAAACCATACATAGGAGTTAACGGATTTGCCATCAAGTTCAAAAGCTCTAGGGAGCAAGTGGATTTTCAAAAGAAATTACAAAATAGATGGCTTAATAGAGAAGTACAAGGCTAGGCTTGTGGTGCAAGGATTTAGGCAAAAATAAGGCTTGGATTTCTTTGACCTATTCTCTGATTACGAGAATAAATTCAATTACAATGCTAATAGGAATCCTGGCTATCCGCAATTTAGAAATACATCATATGTAAAAACACTTTTCTAAATGGAGAGCTTGAAGAGGAAATTTATATGAAACAACCTGAGGGTTATGTCATCCCTGGACAAGAACAAAAAGTGTGCAGACTTGTTAAATCCCTATATGGGCTAAAACAAGCACTTAAACAGCGGCACGAAATATTTGACAATGTAATGGTGTCAAATGGTTTCAAAATAAACGAATGTGACAAGTGCATCTATGTCAAAGATACTCCAAATGGATACGTTTTTTTGTGCCTATATGTGGATGACATGCTTATCATAGGTAGCAATAAAGACATGATCAAACAAACCAAGAATTTTCTTGAAGGAAAGTTTGACATAAAAGACTTGGGACTAGTAGATGTGATCTCAGGGATAAAAATATTTAGACACTCTGAAGGAATAGTTTTGTCACAAGGACATTACGCCGAGAAAGTACTTGATAGATTTAAGAACTATTCAAGTGGGATAGCTTAAAGTCCCGAGGACCCTCATCTTAAGATGATGAAAAACTAAGGTAATGAGATATTACAATTGGAATATGCCTGAGTGATCGGGAGTCTTATGTAACTGAAAAATTGTACAATACCTAATTTACCACACACTGTTAACGTATTGAGTCGTTGTACAAGCAATCCAGGACACAGTCACTGGAAAGGGATAACTAGGGTATTGAATTATTTGAGACATACTCAAAGTTATGGGCTACACTATGGAGGTTATCCAGCCGTTCTAGAAGGTTATAGTGATGCTAATTGGATATCAGATTAAAAAAACAAAAACCACAAGTGGGTATGTGTTTATGCTTAGTGGTGCAGCCGTATCATGGAAATCCTCGAAACAAACGTTGTTTACCACATCCACAATGGAATCTGAGTTCATTGTTTTAGATAAAGAAGTTGAAGAAGCAGAATGACTTTGGAACTTTATAGAGGACATTCCATTATGGGAAAAACCAGTGCCAACATTAAGTGTACAAAGTGATAGTCAATCGGCTATACTTTGGGCACTGAGTTCCATATACAATGGTAAATCTTGTCACATAAGAAGACGACATAAAACCATAAGACAATTAATCTCAACATGTGTGATCTCAATAGATTACATATCTTAATTCTACCATCAATATATTTATTTAAATATTTTAAATTTTTGGTATGATCAGAAATGATAAGCAATGACGCATTGTGTTCGATTTGATCATGTGCCGACTGCAGTCATTTCCAGTTGACAGGAGTTTGGTTTACTTTCTGTTTCATCATTGTTGCCTAAACTGCAAATCTACGCCCCCCTTGGCGAAAGTCAATGGTTAACTTTTGTTGAAAACCATAAACGTGTTGCGCACGTGCTTGATTTGATACACTGTGATTTGTGAGATCCTTCCCCCGATTTGTATCATCGAAGGGTTTTGCTTATTATGTCTTATTTGTGAATGATTTTTATCACCCTACTTGGTTATTTCCTCCCAAATTTATCATCAAATGCACCCACAGTTTTAGCAAATGTGTCACTACCACAGAGACCCCCCTCTAGCACCAGTTTTTTAGCACTTGCTTTTGAAAACCAGTGCCCAAAAGGCATTAACACTAGTTTTCAGAAATTAACACCAGTTTTTTGAAAACCTGCATTAATTTGACACCAGTTTTTAAAAATTAACACCATTTTTTGAAAACCGATGTTAATTAACAATGTTTTTCGCACCAATTTTTAAAAAAACCGATGTTAAAAAAATTTTAAAATTCAATCTTCCCGCCAAATTTTTAAAAAATCAAAATATTCTCCAAAAAATTTAATTTTTTTTTAAAAAATTCATGGGTTGGGCGCAGCTTCGCGTAGCCCCTCTAAACTAATATTTTTTAAAAAAAACTTAACACCGATTTTCAGAAAACCGGTGTTGAAATTTTTAAAATTTCAATTTTTCTGCCAAAAATTTCAAAAAATTTGCCAAAGAGTTTTAAAAAAATTTCCAAACTAATCTGCGCATAACTGCTCTAAGTTAATTTTTTTCTTGACTTTCAAAATCGTTCACAATTTTTGTTGACTTCATCTAATAACTAAGTTAAGTTAAATTAATCAACGACCAACCTTTATTGACCTAATATATATATATATATAAGAATAAATATTTGACATTAACTAATTAACATTGAACCCTTAATTGATTTAGTATATAAATACAGATAAAATTGTTTGATTTTAACTAGTCAACGGTTAATCCTTGTTTGACTTTTTTACATGTAAACACTAATAACTAGGGTTACTTTAAATAATCAACGGTCGGCCCCTTATTTAACTTAGTATGTGTATATAGGAATATAAATATTTCACTTTAACTAGTCAATGGTCAACCTTACTTGACTTTGTATATATAAAAATTAATAACTAAGTTATACTACCACAGAGACCCCCTTCAAGCCCTGATTTTTTAAACTAATAAATGTCCAACCCTTACTTGATTTAGTATATACATAAATACGAATAAATTTTTTTGACTTTAACTAATAAACGTTCAATCCTTACTTGACTTTCTATATATAAACACTAACAACTAAGTTGACTTTAACTAAGCAACGGTTACCCTTACTTAACTTTTTATATATAAACACTTAATATATAAACCTTACTTGACTTAGTCAAGAATAACAAAAATCATGTATTTTTTAGCAATGGATAATAGGGTAACTCAATTTTCGGTCACAGTGTAATTTTTCAAGACTGTGTAGTAATCAATGTTAACTTTTAAGGCCCTTTCGTTCACCCATACATGCTCAAATTGCAAATTCGTAATCATATATTATTGAATTGCATTTTGGTGTTCCCAATTTCGTGATTCGACAACTCCAACTTTCTTGGAGGGACTTAAATGCAAAAAAACTAAAAACTTTACTCGTAAGTCAAAATTGAAAGATCTCCCAATGTATTTTTTAAGTCCGTAACATAGTATTTATCAATAGTAATGCAAAAGAACATAATTGTAAAACTTTTTGGATTTCCCTTTCGTAACTCCAAGTAACCAATTCTAAATTACTCTAAAACATGTACTAGCGCTTTTCAACATTTCACCAGAAAAGTTCATCTAATTAATATTTCTATATTTAAGCAAGAATAATAAAAACCATGTATTTTGGAGAAATGGATTATAGGGTAACACAATTTTGGACCATAGTGTAATTTTCCAAGACTGTGTAGAAGCAATCAATGTTGACTTTCGAGGCCCTTCCGTTTACCCATACCTCCCCAAATTGCAAAGTTACAGTTGTATAATATTAAATTGCATTTGGGGTCTCCAATCTCGTGACTCGACAACTCCATGTTTGTTTGGTTTATAGCTTTGTATAGCTCCTATTTAGAGTGGAGATACACGCTTCCATTGCTTGAGGAGGCCGGGTTGGAAACTTGGGTGCTCCACATCCTTGGTTGGGGCATCTCTGATTTGAGTATGTTCCAACATTATTTTCCACCTTTCCTCATCTTTTTATTAAATTTTCATTATATCGTATAACATATGTCTTCTTCTTTTCAACCAGGAAGCTTGCCACCTATCAATGTTGCTTCGAAATGTGGTCATCTCTACCAGGTAGATTCTTCTGGTATTTGTATCTCTTGTTCCGTTGCTATTGAAAGTAGAAATGTATTGAGCAATGATATAAAAACAACTTTCTCATTAGCTGAATATGACTCTAACTGAAAATTCTAGATATAATAGATTCTACTAGAAACTCCGCTTAATATGGAAATTTAACTTCTTTTTCTTTGATATTAACTTGGTTGATGCGGGACTTGGATCTGTAGATGAAGCATGTGAACTTGTAAATTTGTACCTTTACGATAGGAATTTGCAGCCTACAAAGATCTCTAGATCTTTTGTTTCATAGAGTGGCATATTTCTTTATCGCTGATTTGCTCATGCAATTCTGGAAATATTATATAAAAAGAGCAATGATTATTGTTGGACCAAGTCTCGGAGCTGCTGTTACAATTGATTTTTCTGCCAGCCATCCAAGAGCTGTAAGTACTTGAACATGGAGCCTTTATTTCAAACATAGGCTCGACTTGGGTCTACTGGTTATGATATAACACTCTTCTCTGGTCGAGAAGCTCATTTTGATGAATGCCAGTGTTTACACAGAAGGCACAAGAGAACTAGTAAAGTTACCTAAAGAGTTAGCATATGCCAGGGTGAGTACATGCCAAGTAACATGTGAAACAGAAGTAAGGGGGTGGGTATATCCTGATCATAGTTACTGAGTGAAACTTTAAGAACGGCTCTTTTCTTGTTTAGGTTATGACATTTAAATGTTTGAACTCTTACTTGAATTGATCTTCTATGGTTGAGGAGTTCTAAGGCTAACTTGCTTTAAACATTGTGTGTCTAGTCTATGCCTATTTTGTTGCATTTTCTTCAGCTTTTCTTTTTCCAGACGAATGAATGTTTGTGTTATTTGTTTTGTGGCTTAGCCTTGTGATTTGATGTGTATACGCCACATGATTCAATTAGACGAATGAATGTTTGTGTTATTTTTTGTTTGGTTTCGGTTGAAATAATCGTGGAAATTAAGGGACTCTTGGGCTGAAATACTTACATCGATGTTTGTAATTTTCATCTTCATCTTCTGCCTTTGATATTCGCATGTTTACCAGTTGTAATTTTTAAATTTTAAATGTTAGTGAACTCACACTTGTAGACTTTCAAATTAACTTCGATGAAAGGAATCAAAGTACCTGGAAATGATTTTGTTCTAATTAATGTTTTTTGGCTTGATTCCTCCAGTCATCGAGTGAAGAGAAAAAGTTCCCTCCGTACTAGGACAGATGAGTACTGAGTACCAATGATTGCTATTTTCAAAAGAATATATAACACGAATGAAATTTTCAATTGTGTATTTTTTTTGTGAAATTTTATAAAGTGCCACTTACATTTTAATATATGACACCACATAAAACTTGGCATTAGACGCAAGCATGGTTTGCAGAATGGCTGTAGCACGACCCTCGACTTCCGCCTCCTTGATTTCCATGACATAGCCTCCCGTACAACACTAAACAAACTGGATACGGTCATTGTTGGTTTCAAAGACTTGATCCCAGATGTGACTTGAAAAATAATATAAGTTAATATTTAAAACATTGAAGGGTTTGAATAAATATAGTTATTGTGAAAAGGTAAACCTCACCACATCCAAACATCTATCATTGAGTCTGATAGCCAAGCCATTCCTCCTTTATTGCCATGCTTGTTCCCGAACTTCACCAAGCACTCGATTAACAATGCTGCTTTATGTGGCCTACCAAAAGTTGGAGGTCGGAACACCGGAAACAAAGCCACCAATCCTGACAGCTGCATGCTCTTCAGTATCTCATTGCAGTATGTGATGAACTTCCACATGTTGGGATATTTTTTGAACGGGTGCTTGTTGATGATATGAAATTATGTAATATCAACAAAATTAGGCAACGTGGAAAATAATGAAATAAAGTACAAGTGACTGATGTTAGCGAGAATTACCTAGTTTCAGTGACCTCTCATGTAAAATTTTTAACCTCAAGGACGGAAGGAGTTGGTTGATCCAGAATGTATAGGTGTTGATAGCTACGAATAAAATGTAGCCGATTACAACGATTACAAAGGAAACATTATTTAATGTAAAAGTTGTAGCTATTAGTTGATTTAATTACCTCATTGTCGCTCATTATGACAAAATAAAATTCATCGGTTTGTGGCTTTCTGCCTTCAATATCCTCGGTCTGGGAGTCATCTTCGAACGACCAAAGTCATCAGCCAGTCTACCACACTTCTCAAAGCATCTCCCACGTCACTGAATTGGTGGTTGGCAGACGATAACCCAGCTCTTGGGAAATAGACTGGCTCACACACCTGAACGCGAGCAACATGACTATGTGATTTCCTGGGACGCCTTGTGATACGATGTCAAAAATATCATTTATTACATTTTTCTTAGTTTAGCATTTTTAGGATTTTAACACTATACTCTTTTTTCCACTGGGTTTTTTTGAGGTAGTGTACTCATATTTAGAACTAATTTTGAAATATTGTAATTTAGGAGTTTTGATTTGATTAGAAATAGATTTGGTAGGTTTAGATAAGGTAGATTCA
>JAULKM010170485.1:0-15732 GCA_032355605.1 Rubia tinctorum | reverse complement strand
TGATTCCCGTGGTTTTCTCCCGATTTGTGTTTCCACGTAAAATCGGTGTGTTGTTTATTTTCTTTGTTAGTTTGGTTGGTTGATTGTACTTTGATCGTTATTGTAGGACCAAGAGGGGTTTTAATCTTGATAATGTGTGTGTGTTCGAGATTAAAATCCCCAACACATCGGACATGATTTTTGCTTGTGTCTCACCCTTATTACTCTTGGCGGTGCCTTACTTTGATTTGGAAGGCATCTACAATCCACAATACAAATTAACCAATAACCAAGGTTCTTAATCCACATCCATTAAATAAGAAAGACCAATAAATAACGCAATCTACAAACCCCCCTAATAAACCAATACAACTAATAAATTACTCAACCACAATTGACATACACTATTAGAACATATCGAGGCCAACCAAAAACCACAACAATGCATTTGAAATCAATCTATAACCAACAAAAAATACACTATCATAACTCATAAACAACCTAGAGATCGCCTTTAAATTGAAACTAATTCTCAGTATTCAAACATTACACTTTTTGAAGATAATCACAACCAAGAGACAACTAATATACACTATACCATTTAACCCCAAAAACTTGTATAGTAAAAATTATACAATGTGATAGAATCCATTGGCACAATATACAAAGAGTATCCACAACAATTACATTTTTGTTCTTTTAGAAAATTCATCGAACATTAAATGCGCATATAATGATTAATGATTCTTAAGTCCTGATAACTAACTTTTAGGGACATGCAATAATTGGGGGACACTTACCTTCGTTTTACTAGACCTTTTGTTGTAGTATGCGGCCAGAACGGTCGCCGAAAAGTATCAACGAAAAAAAGTCACTGGCTTTAGACAGCGACACAAGTTTGGGAAGATTTCATCTATTTTATTGTCGAAATGATTATCCTCTTAATGTTATATACCCGGGGTGTAAATGAAAGGGGTTATTGGGAGTTTTTGGGAGGGTGCAATGTGGTGGAGTTGTTATTATGGCGGAAGGGGAAGAGGAACTGCCGTCAAGAAGGATGAAACAGGAGGCGGTTCAGTTGGTTACACTTTATATATAGGATTCACTAGCACCGGTATATGTGTGAGGATACTGTTGCCCATGCTTTTTTATAAAATAACTCAGTATGTGAAAGATTTTTCAAATTTAAAAGGCTAGAGAACCAGTACATTTACCTTTTCATATGAGTAAATTACCAATGCCTTAAATTTTTGTACCAGTGCCTATGAGAATAATACTTGTGCCATTATGTGGGTAACACAGCTGCGTCGAGCTACCTTAATTCATTAAAATTACATTTTTCCACAATCCGAGAATATGATGACTTCAAAATTTCTAAGTATGGAGCACTGGTATAAATACAGGTGCCCTTTGCACATATTACCGGTGCCTACCTATGCATAACGCATTTGTGTTAGGCTGCTTTAAATGAGCATATTTATTTCTAGCAATGGATTATGAGCAAATGTCAAATTTTTTGGTTAAGTGCTGAGCACTGGTATCTTAGCTAGTGCCCATTAATGTAATACCGGTGCCTTTCATATTTCTTTTTCTCGCCTTTTCTGGCTGAATTTTTTTTAAAAAATTTAGCCCTCAATAATTAAAAGCACAGGTACATTGGTTCCCATACCAGTTCTATTAATTTATTATCTTTCACATGTTCTCCTTTTGGGCCCCATTACTAATTGGGATTAGTCGGATGATAAAATTGACCAAAATAATAACTAATTTACATGTGTAGGATGGAGAGATCATGGTTTGGGAATAATTGTGTAATCTAAATATGCAGTAATATTTATGTAATAAGTTTATGTTACAGCTCTAAAAAAATATAAAAACTATTAGGACCATGAATTATCCCCACAAGAGTAATAACTCGGTTTATATAATACATGCATACATGATTGAAGAAAAATTAATCATGGGTGTGTTCCCAAGGCCAATTTAAAAATTATTGCAAATGGGCCATTGTTATGAATTTTTTCCCTTACCTTCTGTTGCTAATTATTCCATGAATTCTCATTTCATTTAATAATTATTGGAAAGGAAAATAATTTTTATTTTTTGGAGAAATGAGCAAAACCGCTAGTATACGTTCCAGAGTAAATGATAGCTCCTTACGTGGGAGAACTAAGAGATTTCAGAAAGGTTAATGATGATTTATTCAATGCCTATCATTGATACTAATTTGGAATCAAATTTGGAAAATACGTAGGGGAGAGAGGGTTAATATTTCGATTACCATCAAGCGGATTACAATTTGGAGTTACGAGCAAATCTTTTACTTTTGGATTTGTACCCTCCAAGAAAGATTGAATTGTCGAATTCCAAAATTTCCTGAACAAAAATGAAATTCCATGTTAGGGCATGCCAACTTTGTGTTTTGGACATGACTAGGTGAAAGAAAGGCCATTGATTGTGAACTTTGACCACTACAACAAATTCTTTGAAAATTATATTTTGGCCCCTCCAATTGATTTTGACCACTCCAATTGATTTTGTTATTTTTGGTTTTTTGTATGTGTTTATAATAAAATATTTTTCGGTAGATTTTTTTGTAAAGCTCCATTATGTGTTATAGAATAACTTAGCATGGTTTACATAATTGTAATAAAAGAAATCATGAACAATTTACATAACCTCCACGTGGTTGATCATTGAAAATCACTTTACATAAAAAAAGGAAAATACATCGGGGGCTAAATATTTTTGATTACGTTCGAGCGGATTTAAATTACGAGTTACGAATAAACTTTTAACTTTTTGCACTTAGTCCCTCCGAGAAAGTTTGAATTCTCGAATTCCAAAATTGCCTAAGCAAAAAAGAAAGTCAATATTAAAAAAAAACATTTTACAATGTGAACATATATGGATGGATGAAAGGCCACCGAATCCTTACTTTGATTACTTATAAAAGTTCTAGTAAAATTACACAGTGGCCCAAAAATGTATTACCCCAATAAGTTAAATTTTTTAATCTTACATGTAATGAGTTAACTTAAATAAATTAATTTTGTAGGAAATTTTTGAGATGCCCCCGTCCATGTTCCATTGTGAATGATATTGTAAAACCATTTTCCCCACCCCTTGAAAAGAAGTACGCAGATTTTCCAGGATAAAATCAAATTAAATTTCTAAGAACGACATTCCATGTTTGAAAACCAATGTAGAAGTAGTCAATTAAAAGGACGGGACATGATTTTTGAATTAAAGCTAATTTCACGAATAATAATGTGAAAATGGATCCGCTTCTTTGAAAGAAGTTGTGTTGTCCTATTCCTGTGACCTTCATCCCACACGAATGTTCCCTGTGATGTCATTGTTGCTCTATGACGAGAAAGGTCCGACTTCCTGGATTGCATTTGGAAATTAGTAGCTTGGCACTTTCCCCAATTTGTCACACCATGTTAGCTGTAATTGGAAATTTTTAATCAAATTTTGATTACCCGTCTCTAGGGCCGAAACCCTATATTCCGTTGAAAGGGCAAATTGCGAGGGTCTCATCTTGAAAAATGATTCAACAGAAATCTGCATCATCGGGTGGCCCAAGTTGTCGTGGTCATAGTTCGAAACACCCACTTTCGAACAAAGTGATGAAACGAGGCTGCAAAAAACTGTAGGATCTTATCTTCTCCAATTCCTCAATCAAATGCACAAATATCATGTCACCAACAATCCAAAGTAGTTTATTCTATATTGCATATAAAGCCATTACCCTACTCTTGTGAACTTTGGTGTTCATGGTTACGGGGTCAATATGGAAGCTACGAAGTGATACCACACATTCATCTCTGATGTCAGTGATTTCTTCATAATTTTTTTCCAACCGGGAATGACTAGAGCGTTGACATTGGTACCTTCTCTTGTGATGCACCTTATGATTTCTTTTGCTACTTCATCATCCAAATCATCCTCCTCATTGATCAATGCTCGGATCTCGTCCTCCCCTTCTTGTACATTTGGCAATCCATACAAAGCATTAATAGTTTCAGCAGATAGAGAGACTAATTTCCCCTGGCATAATACCTCATATGTGCTCATTTGACACCTTAAATTGCAAAGAACTCACTTACAATGGTCAAGTTGAAAGTGAGAGGTTTAGCACAATTTTTTTTCCAATCCCAATTGACAAGTTATTTCATGAAAATGTTGATTTTCTTCTCTTCCCCTTTTCAGATAATACTTCCGTATTCTGTAATTTTAGGCCAAAAACCTTGCCTCCTTAGACAAAAATCTATCATTTGACTGCTTTGAGTGAGATCCGCTAGAAGGTGATGATAACCTTCTTTTTCTAGGCCTCTTATTTGGGGTTTTGGGGGTCATAATATGCGTTCACATAGAAGCATTTTATCAAACACCTTCTATACTAGGGTAAACTACTCAATGTTCTAACATATTAGAACAACATGAAACATACCACTATCTCAATCTCAACCATAGTAGTTCTAAAACTAAATCAACATATTCGAATTAGAATTACAATTGAATGGTAAACCAGGGAATTCAGGATTAAGATAACAATCTATGATTAACTTTTCATGGCCAATCCATAAATTATTTATGAAGCGTGAAACTATGGTGTTATCTTATGAAGATCTAAAGGAGGTGGAAATGAGGGATTTTGGATATTTGTGGTTAAAATTTTGAGTGTTTTTATTATAATGAGAGTGGTGTATTTGTATGGGTTTTAAAACAGGGAAAATAATGTAGCACCGGTAACAAAACTGATGCCTATGAGTTATGAACCGGTACCTATGTAAGTCCATCGCAACCTCACGCGACCAGAGTGAAAATTTATATTTTTTTTCCTAAGTGCTCAACATCGGTATAAATACAGGTGCCTTAATAAAAATACTGGTGCCTATTTGCAATGAACACAACATGATGCAGCTGCTTTAATGAATTTTTAAAATCTTTCTCGATACCAGATGCAAACTTCTATGTTTCCTAAGTATGCAACATTGGTACTTAAACCAATGACTTAATTCAAAATACTGGTGCCTATTTGCATTGAATGCAGCCTAACGCCGCTGCTTTAATGCATTTTAAAAATCTTTCTCAATACCAGAGAGCAAACTTCTATTTTATTTCCTAAGTATGCAACACATGTACTAATACCTGTGTGTTTGTGAAGAAGACCGGTGCCTAGGTATATAACACGTAGATTGATGTAGCTGCTTTAATTAGTCAGACGTATGTATACTGGTGCCGCTTCTTGTATTACTAGTACCTTTACATGAAACAAAGAAAATACTCTGCTTCTTTGCACCAGTGTATTATTTAAATACCGGTGCTATGCCATCCTTCAATTTGAAATTTATCTATGAAACACTCCAAAAAATGGAAACTAAAAATCAAAAGATTAGTCATTACTTATAATTCATTGGGGGGTATACAAAAGGGTACAATACACTTAACCTATTTCCCTATCTTTTCCTTTTCAATACCACATCACTACCCATGATATGACCATTCTCGTCTACCCAACATTCCAATGTGATCGTCTACATACGGGTGTTTTACCAACGTCCTCTAAACTAGGAAAAGCTGAAGGAAACTGGGCAGTTTTAGATTTAACGGGCTGATCAATCTCATCTTCAAAATAGAACCTCTTCCCATAGAGTACAACATGCCACTTCTCATTGATTGGTTCTTGGATATAAAATACCTGGAATGTTTAGGTGGCTAAGATGAACTTGTCGTTCTCGCAACCCACTTGATTCAAGTCCACCAACGTAAAACCAATAGGTTTTTCTGAACGGACCCCTATACCATTTTCAACCCATCCAAACCTGTTGACAATAACTTTATACTAAACACAATACAACTCCCAAATATCCTTGATCACCCCATAAAATCCCATAACTGCGACTATAGGTTTTTTGTCTTTCTTGCTCGCTTTCCACATTGATTCAAATTCCACGTAAACCATGCAGTTGCGAGTTGTGCTCTTGATGTCATTGGCCAATGTTTCAAAACTATATCCAGTAATGTCATAGCCCCGGTATCTTTTCACTGTACCATCAGTTGTCCTTGCAAACGCCTGAAGTTTAGCAGGCATTCCGTTCACATTGCAACGATAATAAACCAATTTACAAATGTTGAAGAATGCTCCAATTGTATCTGATTTGACGGCCATTAGGGATATAGTTTTTCTAACATTGTAATGTGCTCTTCAACATATATTGCAGTCTCAATGATGTTTCGTAAAACATAAAGATGAACTTTCATCAATTCAGCATTGTTGGATGTCTAATGTGTACCTTTATACAAGGGATTCCATTATTCCTACCACTTTGCACATGATGCAAAACTCGAAGTGCTCTCCTCCAGTCAAATTGGAAGTGAAATACTCAATGATGATCTCCTCCGTAACATACCTATGGACAATGGTGGCATCGGGTCGGCTTCTATTATGTACAAAACCCTTTAAAACCCACATGTGCTGCTCGAACATGTACATCCAATGCATCCCCTTGGGATCGCAAATTCTGATTTCACTTACCACATGGACGAAGAGGTTAACTATAGTGTCAAAGAATAAAGGGGGAGAGTACTTCTCAAACAAACAAAGCACAACAATCCCCTCATCCTCTAACTCATCAAGCTGCTTCCTACTAATGTTTTTAAGGCAAATGAAGCTCAAGAAGAAACACTTGCGCATCATGAGAAATCTCACCTCCTCCTTCTTGACAGCAAGGATGGCCATGGGTAATAGTTGTTGCATCAAGACATAACAGTCTTTGGATTTCAACGCATTTAGACGCAATTCATCGTTCACATATCGACTAACATTGGAAGAGTAGCTAGACAGTACCTTGATTCCCTGAATACACTCACAAACCAGCCTCCTCTCACTGATTTAAAGACTGCAAGGGGTGGGTGGTAGGTCATTAAGGAATAAGAAATATTATGTGATTATTACTTGGAATTGTAATTAGATTAGATTAGATTTCCTTTTCCTTTTTTGTATAGGTCTTTGTACCTATATATAGTGTACCCCAGAGCATGAATACAAACACATAATTATTACCATTATTTTCTTCATTGTATCAGAGCCTAAAATCTTGAAACCGTAAAGAAAATTTTCCGATGCCTTCTTCGAGCTGCTATCGCCGCCGACTTCGACCATGTGCCACCATCGCCATCTAGTTGTCATGGCTCTCCAATCTCCATTCGTTGACCGCCGTAGCTCTCCACTAGGTTAGCGTGATCTCTAGATGTCATACGCTCTTCGATCTGCCAGCACATCATCCTCCACGCACTGTCACATACTCACGTAGCGTTGTGCCTTTGCCTGCCTGAATTTCCACGCTACTGCCATCTCTGGTTGCCACTGATTTGCATAATTTACTACCATGTATGATCTTTCTTATAGTTCCAGTTTCAATGTCGCTGAGAAAGCCCACATCGCTATCGAAGTTGAGGCTAACATGCTACATAATCGTAATGCCACTGACATAATTGCAGATATAATCTGACACTCATTCATCTGTACCTGTTGGTCGATCTCTGAACAATCCCTACTACCATAGTAATTTTTATGGATCTGGTTTGTCAATATGTCCTATCAAACTGAAAGGCGAAGAAAATTACCTTGAATGGTCTGCTGCAATTTGTATAGCTATGCTTGCCATGAAGATTATTGGTTTCATTGATGAAAATATCACCAAACCCTCGGATAATCATCCTGGTGTAGTTTATTATCCTGGAGTTAATGCTACCCTTGTATCTTAGATCTTACCGACTCCGCATCCATAATTACGTTCTTCTCCAAGTTACTTCCAAAGTTAAGGAATTGTGGGATGATCTTAAGGCACGATTTACTCTTGGAAATGGTTAGAAAATTCAGCAGATGCATGAAGATATACAGAACTATCGGAAAAATGGTCAGACAATTGCTATTTATTTTGGAAAAATGAAGAAGTTGTTCAGTGATTACAACTCACTTCGGCCTTCTTTAGTTTGCACCTGTGAATCTTGCGAACCACCGTGCATATGAAACCATGCTTCTAATGCCTTCCAAGAATGTGAGAAAGATATGATTTATCAATTTCTCCTCAGTCTTGATGAAGGCTATCACACCTTGCAATCCAACATCATGATCACTGATCCTTTGCCACATGTCATGCGCGTATATGCTCTTGTTGCTCAGTAGGAGAATCACAAAGCCGTCAGTCGATCTCGAAAGTCTTCGACTGACTCTGTGGCATATGTTGTACGACACCAACCAAATTCAGGTTTTTCTACTGTTGCTATCACTTTAGCTGATTGCAAGAATCTCACTAGTATGCATTGTCATCGCAAGGGCCATGGCAAAGATACCCGTTGAAAGCTCACATGCGTACCAGATTAGTTAAAGTAGTTGAACCAGAAATCAAAGAAGATGGCACCGACTCCACTAACCACCGACTGCCGGCGTCTGTCCCCACCACCCTTTGCCGGTGCTACCGTATCAATGTCTGGTTACACAACGGCGGCTACCCACCGTACCCCTGCCCGCTCTGACTTCAGTCCTTCTCTGTCTGATGACCAATGGAGTACAACCCTACATTTATTTAATCAGTTTAATATTGTGTCTGACCATAGGTCAGGTAAGTCTACTTTACCGTGGATTCTTGATTTGGGAACCTTATATAACATGACTGGTGACAAAGGTTTTCTAATCGATATTGCTACTACTGCCAATTATGTGAATGTTATACTTCCTAATGGATTTGTGTCATATGCGACACAATATGGTTCTATTTTATTTGGATATGTTACTCTTACTTATGTGCTCTATACCTATTTTGCGATGCCATTTATTAACATGTTCTATATTTTTATCTACCTTAAAATGTCTAGCTTTGTTTAATGAAAATTATTTCATTTTACAGAAATCAGTACGAGGATTGTGATAGGCGTGAGTGAACAACAAGAGGGGGTTTATTGGCTTTGTCTGCTGGATATAAATGCTCGTCCTCATGTCTTGTAGTCTATTTCGATAGTTACTTCAGTTTCATCTTCTAATTTATGGCATCACCGTTTTGGGCATCCTTCCTCTACGTGTTGTCTTCTATTTCTACTCTTGATTTTAGCACAAATAATACTTTTGTTCCTTAATCTGTATGTCACAGATAAAAATAGACTAGATATAATTTTTCATTGAGCACTTCGAATGCTATTTCTTTGTTTGAATTAATACATTGTGATGTTTGGGGTCCTTACAGAACACAATCATCTAGTGATGCATTTTATTTTTAACTATAGTTGATGATTATTCCAGAGCTTTCTTGATTTATTTAGTAGTTGCTAAGTTAGGTGTAGCTTCTAGAATTGAATTTTGAGCTTTAATCAAGAACAAACTTGTGTGCATAGTTCGTCATGTCCGTTCTGATAATTGTACAAACTTTCTTCTTTTGAAATCATACTTTTCTGAATCAGGGATCATTTTGAGACATATATGGTCGATACACCATAGTAGAATGGCCGTGTGGAATGCAAGCATCGTCATTTGTTAAATGTGGCTCGTACTTTGCATTTTCAAGCTAATCTGCCTATCGATTTTTGTGGAGAATGTGTTCTCACTGCTAGCTATATAATTAATCAGATACCGATGAAGTAACTCAATGGTCGCACACCATTTGAGTTACTCTATTGACGTACTCCAAAATAAAAGCTTCTAAAAGTTTCTTGTTTCTTGTGTAATGCCTCCTATATCCCTAAATATCGTGACAAGTTTGCTCTAAGAAGTCGACGATGTGTTTTTCTTGGGTATCCTACTGTAAAGAAAGCCTATCACCTTTATGACATAGAATCATCTACCTTCTTCAGTAGTCGTGATGCTGACTTTTATGAACACTAGTTTCCATTTGCTGTGCTGATGCCGGATCTGACAAACTGCTGCCGTCTATCACCGACTTGCCGCTGGCCCAGCCCCATTCCTAGGTCCAACTTGATTCCTGAGCCCGGCCTGCTACTTAGGCCCGACCCACTACCGTGGCCAAACCTGACTCATTACCGATCCCACCGCCGGATCCGATGCCCAGATCGGTGCCTAACCCTGCACCAAAAAACCTAAAAGTTGTTCTACCCATGGCCCCGGTCAAGCCTTATGCCACCACACCACCAAATTCTGCGATTCCGACATTGCCGACATCCCAAGTTCCGCCGTCGCCTCCTCCTGTGGCCAAGCCGACATCTTCCCCAGAAAGTCAACGAAATCATCGACCTCCTGCATACCTGAAAGATTATGTTTGCTATGTTTCTACTATTAATACCCTCCCTCACCTAATGCTACAATCACACCTACGTCGTCATAATTCTCAGGTGTTCTTTATCTTTTAACTGATATTGTAAATTGCGATAAATTTTCTATTACGCATTCTAGATTTTTTGGTGATGTAACTTCCAGTGTAGATCCCATCATTTATTCTGAGGTGACAAAGTATGCTCATTGGCGTGATGCTATGGTTGATGAGATTGCTGCTCTTGAGCGAAATAAGACATGGACTTTGTCTTCTTTACCTCTGGAGAAGACTACTATTGGATACAAATGGGTATACCTTACCAATTTCAAGTCTGATGGTACCATTGAACGTCACAAAGCTTGTCTAGTGGTTCTTGAAAATCGTCAAAAAGAAGGAATTGACTATACTGAGACATTTGCACCTGTTGCGAAGATGAGTTTGGTGCGTCTATTTTTATCTGTTGCAGTCATTCGTGGTTGGGAACTTCATCAGATGGATGTGAGTAATTTTTTTTCTCCATAGTGATCTGCATGAAAAGGTTTTTATTATTAAGGTATAAGCAAAATTATGTGAATATTACTTGGAATTGTAATTAGATTAGATTTCCTTTTCCTTTTTTGTATAGGTCTTGTACCTCTATATAATGTACCCTAGAGCATGAATTTATACACACAATTATTACCCTTATTTTCTACTTCCCTTTCACCTCTAGAGCTAAATCAATTGTATACCGAGTTCAACCAATTTTTTCCGTGCATTCAACCTATCCCTCATCTTACCAGGAATGTTAAGTATCGTCCAAATTAAACTCTCACAAAATTATACTCTATATGTGTCATATCCAAACAATGGTGAACCTTCAAATTCTCCCATTACAGTAAATCAAAGAAAATCGATATTTTCTTCCAAGGTCTATCATTTATGGCTAGCACCTTAGATATATTTTTTCCAAGTACAACATTCAATTTCTCCACCTTGTTGTGGATGGTAAACCCAGTCAATATTTTTGGCACCTTCCTCCTCCCCCTCCTGCCAGAAAAATGAACTGTGTTGTCTCGTAATTTGTTCTTTGTAGGGAGGAATTTCCTACATCCCAGATACGTGGTCTTCCTACCATTCTTCAACTTCTAGAAATTTGTACTTTTCTCGCACATGGGACATGCCTTGTGGCCTTTAACCACATAACCTGAAAGACTACCATAAGCCGGGAAATCATTTATCGTGCTAAAAAACATGGCCTTCAAATTGAACTTGGTCCCACAAAAACCATTAAACACATAAACACCTTCAAATATTCAATGAGAGGGGCTAGATAAGTATTGACATCATTTCCAACTTGTCCCGGCCCAGAAATAATCAAAGGCTTCGAAATATATTTCCTCTCCATGCACAAATATAGAGGTAGATTATAAAAGGAAAGTATAACTGGCCATGAAGTATGTTTTGATGACATGTTACCAAATGAATTCATACCATTATTACAAAAATCCATCCTCAAATTCCTCGGCTCTGCTGCAAACTTAGGATTCATCGTGTAAAATTTCTTCCTCTGATCCGCATCTGCAGGATGACTGATAATATCATCATCAAGACAACATCTATCAAGTTCTTTGCATCCTCAAAACACTTAAACAACCTCTTCAGCCTCAAGACAATACGAAGGTACCACACACATTTCACGGGGACTCGTTTCCTTACCTTTACAATAGGGCCTTCATCAAAAATCTCATTTTTCCCCTTTCCTTACAACGAGAAGCAGGGAATACATGGCAAGCCACCTATTTTTGCAAAACACCCTTTTACAAAACACAATCATTGGGACATGTGTGTATTTTTTTAAACTTCATTCCTATTGGACACAAAATTCTCTACGCATCATAGAAGTTATTCGATAAAAAAAATCGGAGGAGAGCTTCTCATTCAAAAACTTGAACAACTTATCCATGCTCGTATCGCTCCACGAACCAACAACTTTCATGTTAAGCAACTCCATCAAACATTACATTACAATATCTTTGTCCTAGAAACCAAGAAACAACGATGTATCCTTCTCACCTAGAAATTTTGACATAACCTCAGGCCTCCTTCTAAATTCATCCACCACCTCTTCACACATGACATCCAAATTTACATCCCAAAAAATTCTCCCTTGCTACCTAAAATCACCTCGAGCAGTTGTTTCTCACCATGAAAGGTCCAAACCAAACAATCCTTTGCAAAACCTCTCTTGTACAAATGGAGTTGCAACAAGTCCCGATCATCGGTACGCTTAGGATTCTAAAACTCTCGACAAAAACATAAGATTCGCTTCTCACTGATCTGACGTCAAATGAATATCTTTCTCGAAGCATTTAACATATCTTTTGTTATCTTTTTGTTGGAAGATTGCTAAATTTAAGTAGGTTTACATCACAAGGAGTTTAGATAATTGTTTTTCGGTTTTCTTATCTAAAATTTTCATTTTGTAACCTCTTTTGAGTCTAATGGATTTTTGGTCCTTACAAGCATTTAGATTCATTTTTGTGAGCTTAATTTGTAGATTGTTCGTAAGCACTTTGGAGTATTTTAGTGAAGATCATTCATAAGGATGGTAGAATATTGAAAGCCACGAGTCAAAATGTGATGGAAGAAGATTCGAAGATGGAAGACAAAGAAGCAAATGAATTGTGATCCAAAAGTTTGAACCAAGTTCTAGGAATGATTCGAGAAGAACCAGCATTCGATAGTGGTACCATTGGATTTGTTTCTCGAGCACTATAAAATCGACTACAAGAACTGCCAAAATGAATAAGCAGTTCACTCGTGGCGAAGCAAATAAGATGAGGGCAATAGCTCCTCTGCGGGCCGCAAGGCATATCTACGGCCCGCAAAACCAGCCCAGAATTTGACACTTTTAGCTTTTTCCCCCTCTATTTCCCTGGACTATGAATAGCCCCCTTCTTCCCCATTTGTGTAAATCTGATTTGGGCTCTCAAAACCCTAGTTTTTCTTCATATTTTCTTAGTTTTTGTACATCTTCCATGGATTCATGTAGATTAGTTGTGGGTTTTAATTATCTAGGCTATATTTCATCTTGCTATCATGATATTGTGAGACTTGGTTTATCCTAATTTTTGCTTTAATTATCAACTATGTTTTATGCTTTGTTGTGTGATTAATGCATGATTTAGACTAGGATGATCAACTAGATGAAGATTATGAATTGATTCTTTGCTAGACTTTTGGTCAAATCCGGGAGGCTTTGTCTTTTTATCGATGTGATTATCATTGGTTAATGTTAGGTTATAATTGGGTGTGACAACTAATTATGATTATTAATTGATGAAATTGCTTAGATTTTGGATGAATTTGAATGGATTTGCCTAATTATCGAAGTAGTACACTAATGACGCCTAGCATGAAGACCGATCCTCGTAGTCGTTATTAGGGAAGATAATTGTGCTATCACGATGTTTCTCACTTGTAGGACATTTTGGTAGTTGTGTTGGGTCTTCATGTTTATATCTATTTTCTAGGATGTCTATAACGCCGATCTTCTAGAGTTACCCGAGGGTAAGGGTTATTGTGTGGCACCGATCGCCCACTCTAACTATAACCAATGAGAGCTGAGAAATGTCTTCACTCGAAAGGTGTTGACAAGTTCTCCACAATATGTGTTTAATGCATAAAAATAAGATGATGACAAGTTCTCCATAATATGTGAGTCTTCAAGTCTTCAAAAGCTCGTATTTCTTGTAATATCCACAAAACATCCAAATCTTCGTAACCATAATATGTGCAAATATACACTTTAAAGTATTTTAATAATTACTCGATATGTTATAAAATTATAGCCTAGCACTTCTCATGTTACTTCAGGGGATGATTTTGATTATTAATTGTTGTTGTTGAATACTCTCGATTTTCTTGGATTTGTACTTTACATCGCAAGTTTGGTTTCATTGATGTATATCTCCAGTTTAAGACTTTGGTCAAGAATATGTTTTCTTCTCAAATGAAAGTTTGTCAGAATAATGGTAGTATTGTGTTTATTATTACTCGGTTGCAATCTCATTTCACCACTAAGGGCATTCATCGTCAGATATATCATCCTCACATTCCACAGCTAAACGGGGATATGTCAAATGCAAATCTTCATAATACTTAGATGGGTCTTGATATGCTTTATCATTCAGATCTCTCTTTATCCTATTGGGTTTATGCTTTCTTTTCTACCACTTATATTATTAATCATCCACCCACCTGGTACTTTATGAAAAGTCTTCGTATTTCATCGTTCAAGGCCATTAAATTGTTTATTCAAACTTTCATCTCTTTGGTTGTCAAAACGTTTTTGTTTTATTCAACTATTAGTTGCTCACAACTTCACTCCTCAAAAAGTGCACAATGTGTTTCTTTTGGATATAGCTCTCAGTACAAGAGCTATAGATGTTTTGATCCCACTTCAAATAGGGTTTATCTTACTCATCATGATCGATTTGGTAAAACCTTCTTTCCTTCTATCAGTGGTGCCTCGACCATACCATCATATTTGGATGTTTCAAATTTTCTTTGGATCTCGACAGTGATGTCTCTGCTCCCTCATTTCCATCTACAAAATTATCCCACCATCTTCTTCCTCTCCACAGTTCATAATCTGTCCAACTAGTTATACCCGTATTAATGAACCTTCCGCTTCATCACTAGTATCCCCACCTCTTTATCCAGCCATTTCTACTAGTGGTTCACCTCCCTCTCCTCCACAACATGCACGACATATTATGACTACTCGATCCCAAACTAGTTCATTGAAGCCTCATGAATTATCAAATTAGGTTTTCATCGGTCTTCTTTTTGGTATGTTATCTCATACTGAGCCTCGCGGTTATTGCCATGCTCTTATGGAATCTGATTGGGTACCTGCTATGGATGTTGAATTGGCATCTCTTCGTCATCAGTATACTTGGTATTTGGTTCCTCTACCTTTTGGTGTAAACATTGTCGGCTCCAAATTGGTGTATTATCTCAGGTATCATCTCAATGGTTCATTTGATCATCATGTGGTGAGTTTGGTGGCTCTTGCTCAGGATCTTGTGCCATGTAAAACATTCAGGCATATTGATATTGATTATCATTTCATGAGATGGTGGCCTAAGGCAAGATCAAGGTGTATCATGTTGCTTCTAATTTTCAGCTTCCAGATATTTTCATTAAGGGTTTGCCTCGTGCTTGGTTTAGATTCACTGATCCAAACTTTACGTTACTAAAAATCCAACACTTGGCTTGAGTGGAGAAGGGACATTGGTATAGACAAATAATGTTGTCTTGTATAATATTTTAGGTTTTAATAGGATTCTCTATACCCTTATATTTTCTTATATGCTCTGTATACCTTATCTATATGTAACCTATAATAGGGGAGTTACATTGGTTGACGAATGGCAGTTTGGTAATTATGCTGATCTTTAATGACATTTGGGACTTTTCCACTTCCTTTGTCCTC
>JAULKM010170467.1:0-15733 GCA_032355605.1 Rubia tinctorum | reverse complement strand
ATACTCCATTGTGCTTACGAGCAATCTACAAATTAAGCTTACAAACAGGAATCTATATGCTCGTAAGGACCAAAAATACATTAGACTCAACTAGGTTGCAAAATGAAGGATTCAGATACAAAAACCAAAAACGGTCATCTAAACCCCTTATGTTGTAAACCTACCTAAATCTAGAAATATTTCAACAAAAACATAACAAAAGATATGTTAAATGCTTAGGAAAACACATGCATTTGTCGCCACAACAAGAACCGAACCACAGGAGGAGTGGTTTGTGCTACCTTTTTTTGTTGTGCTCGTTTCGGCTTCATTCATAAACCAAAGGCATGTTAGATTTAAACTCTAAACATGTAAGATAAGAGGGAGAAACCATGAGTGAAGAAATTACCCTAACATGTGAAGGATTTAAAGAGGAGGACAGAGCTGTTTTTTGACGGGGTTGCGATCCTTCAGGTTGTTGAGAATCCACAGCTTTGGTTGGACATTTTTAAGAATTATGTCCTGTTTGACCACACCGGGAGCATTTTTATTGACTCATTATCCTAACCCTTACTAGCCTCTCAACTTCCCCATCTTTCTTGACATTTGCTTTCGGTGATCTCGATTCCTCCCAAAAAAAATTCCTTGCCTTAGGGGGTCTTCCAGGAAACCTTATCTCCGACGGAGGTAGCAAGTCGCTGGATCCTGTCTTCTCCCACAACTCCGAGCCATTAATCGGATGGATGACATGGTTGTATGAACTCGCGTACACGGGCATGGAATGAAATTATGCATGAACGCCGCTGCTTCTTCCCTCACCAAACTGATAGCAGCAATAGCGTGCAGGCATGGTATACCCGTAAGATCCCACTTCCTGCAGCCACAAGACCTCGTCCTCAAATAATCAGCATAACTCCCGCATACACACAAGTAACCTGATACTCTATATCCCCAGATGCAGTTGCAAAACAGCAATTGAAGGCTAACTGATTTGTTTCTAACTTTCTCATTATCTTCGTTCCGAACGGACCCCTCATTCTTGCAATAGACTCCCTCTTCCTTTGCAGTCGGTCCATGAAGTAAAATCTCACTGCCTCCAACATAGTCAGGAGGGGCTTATCCCTAGCGTCTAGGATGACTTTGTTAAAGTTTTCACATATGTTGTTGACAAGGATGTCGCACTTGAAATGGGTGCTGAAGAAAGCTCTGGACCACTCTCTCGGGTTTGTTCTCTCCCTCAACCACTTTAGCGCACCGGGATCTCTGTCCATTATTGCCTTCATGTGTTCCTCAAACTGCTTCAGATGGATACATTTGGCTGTAGCCCAAACCAACTCCTTCAAATCCAGATTGGAATATGTACCCTTTAAGTTCTTGTACATATGCCAGGTACACAGCCTATGCTCCGCATCCGATAGTAACTGCCTCATTGTAGCTGAGACTCCCTGTGGAAAGAAGAAAAAAAAGGCAACAATGAAACAAGAAATCCATCACAATCAGCCACCAACAGAGCAAGTATTTCCATGCACGTAATAATTTGCCTCAAATTAAAAAAATCATAACTTGCACAGAAGCCTAAATCCCAAAAAAATAGTGAAGAAAAACCAGGAACATATAATGTACACAAATTCGCATACACACTCATATATTATCCTTAGATTCAAAAACTGAATGAAAATGAGAACATGAATACCTTCTATTTGTCAGAAAGTAATATCCACCTCGGTTCATTCTTGATGCTAACATCTTGCTGCAGAAGGCTCAAGAACTGCAGCTACGTACTTTTGTTTTCAATCTCAACTACTGCATAAGCAACGGGATAAATCTGGTCATTGCCGTCAAGCTCGATAGCAGCAAGGAGAATACCCTTGTGAGGCCAGGTTAGATGGTACACATCCAGTCCCACCAAGTTCCTGCAACCGGCCATGAACCCCCACTTGCACGCCTCGAAACACACATAAAATCTGCGGAACTCTTCATTCCCACTATCATCTTTAGTTGTCTGTATTATGACGGGGTAATTGGGGTTGTCTCTCAGAAAATCATTGCAGTAATCCCTAATCATCATATAGTGCTTCTTGTAATATCCAACAATCTGATCAATGGACCGTTTATTTGCTTTATACGCAATGTCTCTGGAAACTGTGATCCTGAGGTTGTGAATTTTTTAAACGAACTCATATATCTTCATATTTGGCATGATCTTCAGGTCACCCTTACACCTCTCACTTAGGTATTTGTAGTTGGCACACCCGTGGAGGAAATTTGGACTGCAAGAATTAGCTTTCACCAACGTAATCAGCACCCAAGTTCCTCCCTTCTTCCTAAAGTTGACCGACGCCATCCAATTGTACTTACCCATATTTGTTGCACAAATATTTGTACACCTCTTCGAGTTATTCCTCTTGAACCTAATCATCCTATTGCATACCATCCCGTGATGTTTACACGCTAACCTGAACTCTTCTTTATTAACAAACTCTTGGCCAACCTGGAATTTCACATCTTCGTTTCTAGTGGGCATCACAAACCTGTCGTGTACCTGGACCCACCTCTTCCCACCATGGTCATTAACTTCAGAACTCGTCTGACTGTGTTGACCCCCATCACCCACATCTGAATCAGATTCAGATGAATTTTCCCCCTCACTATTTTCCCCTCATCTGATTCCAGCTTCCCCAACAGTGAACTCCACTGCTTCTCCCTTTCTTTTTAAATCTTCCCCAAATGTTCATCGTCGTCAACATCGTAATCCGGGTCTTGAAATTTCTCTGCATTTTCCTCACCTTCCAAATGCTCCTCTCCCCCAGTTTCTTCTTCATTTCCAGTGCTCATTTCCTTCTTCCCACTTGCTTTCGGCTGAGATTCATTCATACTGACTGCAGCATCATCTCGCACTAAACCGTCGTGCTCAGGGTCTTGGACTTTCCCCCCTCCACTGCTTCTTCCACTTCCTCAACTCCACCAGCTTCATCTTTATTTTCTGTCTCCCTCTCCAGCTGTCCACAAGTCTTCTACTCGGATTCCTCCGTACTTCACGCAGCTTCAGCTTGCTCAAATTCGCCGCCCACTGCCCTTTTCATCACCTCCTCGGTATGCCTTTCAGCTGGCTATTTTCCAAAAAGCTTGGTTCTAAAGTAGCCCAAAATGCATCATCTTCAAATTCGGGAGTAATACAAGCAGGCTCACACCTGGGAGACTCCTCATTGTCCCCCTTCTCCCCAACAGCAGTATCGAGTTTTTGTTGTGAAAATTTTGTGCTCGGTCCCTCATCATCCATGCTCTCCTGCTCATCAACTAGAACCACACCATCAACTTCCTTCAATACCCCTGCACTACTTTTTTTACCTCTGACAAAGTTGCCCATTTTTCCTCAAATGCCTGCATTGCTACCGCAATGAACTTGCCACGTTCTGGTAGCGATTGACAAATGTAGGGGCAATTTCCTCCTCATTCTGCCTTTTCGGAGCTTTGTGTCTCACAACATTCCCTGGCCTCTTCATGGGCCTAATATTTTTTTGTAGCCCCATGACTCCTCTCATCCTGCCCAATAAAACCTTGCTCAACTCCCCTTAATGCCTCACCAGAATGCCAACACAGAAAATACAAAAATGGCCCGGAAAAAAAGACATCTACTACACCGTTCTTGATCCCTATACCTGTGATTTCCTTCGACTGTTCATCAAATAGTTTCAACTGATCCATGTCCACTGAACTGAAGCTAACCCCCTATGTCAAGATAAACTCCACATAACCATCCCCTAAAACCCAAATAGTTGTAGGTAGATTGCAGCCTACCCAAACTAATGTCATCAGGATCACAGAAATCAACCATAAAACAGAACCTCCAACAAACATGGGTATGGGTTCCCATGTCATGTAACCATGACAGTGTATTCTGACAGAGAAACAATTGCTACCAGGAGCTGAAACCAAAAAGAACATAGAATCATTATTAATGGAACCCAGAGCCTACCTGAAATAATATTTTAAAATACCTAATATGGCCTACAAAATATATTACACCCCATCCCTACTTAATTTTAATTAAACCCATTCCTCAATAACTTCCACCAAAAAATCCGACCCAACCAAAGAAGGCAGCAAAGGGAATCCTATGCTATAAGTACTTGTGGACCGAACACAATCCCATTCTAACTACAACTCACTATTCAGCCACAAAATTATGGACCACCCCATTTACTACACAACAACCCCGAATCTACCATCTTCGTCCCTATTCAATCTTATTAATAAACCTAGCCCATTCTCAAAGATTCTTCAACATTTTCCACGGATTAGACAAACTTACCGTACATAGGAGCTCCAGCTTTGTAGTGAAAAATTCTTCTATTTTCCCGCAACAACAGCATCTCCGGCTCATCCATCTTAACCTACATTCGCACAAACCAAATCGTCACTAGCCACAACATTCATTACAATATAAAATCCAGCGCCTAGGGTTCTACCGCAAATCAAACATTAGAGGGGCGAAGCGCAACAGTCAAATCGACTGTTTTGCCGCTTACCTAGGGTTCCACCGCAACCGGACTACCCAACGATTCTGCAATGCCAGCGGCTTGCTTCGACGGCCTGGAGTTAAACAGTCGACACAAACCCCCGCGGAAGACTTCAACATCGGACCTCTTCTCTAATTTTTGGGGATTAGGGCCTCAATTTGAGGAAAGTTCGAGCGGATTTGGGAATATCAATACGGTCCTTGGTAATTCGAAATGACGAATTCAACGTAAAAAGTGATTCCATGAGTGACTTTACCATTTAACCCTTGGGAAAATCGGATAAAATGGCCCTTGCGGAGCACGTGACACAATACTTACGGAAAACTGCTCGAAAACTGGCCTGGGGACCAAAGAAATTATTTTCAATTTGTTAAAGTGCCGAACGTACGCAGTATTGAGAGTGAGGACCAAAACAAGGTATTCAAAAATATGTTGGGGACCAAATAAACAATTTAGTGAAACATTTATTTTCAAAAAAATGAAAAACCTCAACACCATTAAATTTCGCAAACAAAAATAACCAATATAACATTGAAAACTCATATGATACCATGTAAACCCCAACTCAAAATATATAAAAGGAAAAAAAAACATAAATGTTGCATATTTCATAAACTATCAACAATAACCACAATAAAATGCACAAAACTTATTTTAAAAATCCATATCATTAAATGTGTAACGGATCTAATTCCATTACGCTGGACAACTAAATTATTCATGACAACCTCAATCCAATACAATAAAAATCAACTTCTATGAGAATGTCCTTTAATACTAAACCATAATGTTCAATGCATTGAATTCTTTAAAACCATTACAAACAAGAAAACCCATATTTTACTCCAAAATGAGTGGGTGATCATCGTCGTACCCCTCAAATGTACATTTTATAAGACATAATGCTTTCTAACTACAACTAAGCAGATAATGGCAAATTAAGATCGTCCACGGAGAAATGGGATTAACCTAAGGGTTCATGGATATAAGGATGGATATAAGCATATTTAGAGTGGGTCTCCTGATAGACGCCATTCCATAAGTTTATGGAAACTCCACTGTATTTTTGTTTTACTTATATATTGCATTTGTTAAATCAAACACTAAATTTTAAAAATATTTTTTATGTAATATATGTTTATATTTTCACATTCAAATAAACATTATTACTTGTTTTACAATTTAAAATACAATGTTTAAATTTTATTTTAAAAATTGCAATATTTAAAGTAAAAAATGCAGTGGACTGTCCATAAACTTATGGATTGACAGTCTTTCGTGAGACTTTCTTATATATATAAGCAACTGAAGAGGGGGGTTTTGGTTTGGTTTATCTAAGTTATGAAATGAAAAAAGAAGCAACTAGCATATAAAGACAATTATGCTTATCATGTAACAAACTAGGAAAGCAGGATTAAAACACAAGTTACAAAAGCATTAGACGGAATTAATTTTCACTTCCAAGCCTTTGATAGTTCATAGAAACAATCACCCATTTATTCATCTTGTTTACCTATTGTGAAGCTACAACTTCCATTTTGAAGATAAACATTCCGTTCTTCTTAAGAGTAATTTACAAAAGTGTTCAACTACTATTTATAAACCTCACTAATGATCAACTTAGACAATTTATGCCCAAAGGTATTTCATCAATGACGTCATGCACAAAGAACCAAAAGACTTGATAGCAACTACAAACATTCAACCAAATGTCAAGCCATTTAACCAACCAATGCATTTATTAGGATTAATCTAGAAAATACAACATTCGAGACGTTCCCATTAGTACTACCTTAGAATAAACATGACAAAGATCGACACCATCACATTCATCTAGCAGTATGAACTTCATCTACACAACAAGAGGTTCTAATTCCATGTTCTTAGATTTCATGCCAAAAAGATAAGAAATTGTACAGATCTCTTAGTTCCTAAAATGTTATAAAACAAAATTTTCATATCCTCAAACATCTCATCTCATAAATGAAGTAATCTACCACATTTATATCACAATAAAGGAAAATTAATCAAGATTCATAAATGCGCTGTGAATAATTTTCACTACATAGGCTTGGAAGCCTCAGTCAATTGCTCCCAAGAAATAAGTTTAGCTAATAGAATTCATAATAACAATCATAAGCAAATCAAAAATGAAATAAGATGAAAATAAAAAAAAAACTAGGTTTTGAAGAGGAGAAGTTTCGACCAAGAGAAAGATAAGAAATTACAGGATATAAGTTCTATGTATAGTACAAGAGAAATCATTAAAATGCCACTTGATGCTACTCCGTCGTGAGCCTTAAGTGAATTCTACTCCTCGCGACAAGTGTCGTCGAGGATTCCCATTGCTCGCGACAAGTATAAAAACCAACCCTTGAAACTTCAATTCTCTTGTCTTGTAGCCTTCCTCTTAAATCTTCCTTCTTCACGTCTTCATTGTCTTCAACCCTCAAAATGAAATCTTCAAATCTTGAAGTCTTTAAATAGTTTTCCTTGTTACACAAAACTCCCTAGAAATGTGATAAGAGTGCAAAAGTCTCT
The DNA here is from genome assembly GCA_032355605.1 of Rubia tinctorum. NCBI lineage: Eukaryota > Viridiplantae > Streptophyta > Magnoliopsida > Gentianales > Rubiaceae > Rubia > Rubia tinctorum. Next base: position 8,693 of record JAULKM010170467.1, on the reverse strand, counting down.
CTTAACTCTCCAAAGAAAAATTCAAGGCAAAACTCAAGATCTAAAGCACAAAAATACACAAAAGTGAGTTCAAAATGTCCTAAAAATACTGTATAAAATGAACACATCAAACCTCCCCACACTTGAACCTTACTCGTTCTCGAGTAAGAAAATATTCAAGAAAACATGAGATTGATATATTCACTTCCTAACCCTAATATTACCTAATTCAATACCTCACAAAACTCTCATTATAATAAATAAAGATCAAATGAGAATTCTCACATCACAACCCCAAATTCTAATTCTACTCAAACCTTCCACCTATCAATTCACTAATGCCTATAAATCATGTCAATTCCTGAATTGATCATCCCAACATCCAATAGCATAAAATGAAGCCAAAACCATATCACAAGTTCAAATGGACACTTCATTTCATACCAATCTATCAACCTAAACGAAGTATGCAAACAATCAATATTTCACGTACCCTACTTCGTTATCCCACTAAATCACACAAACCCAAGTAGTCATATGATGCTAGTTTACCCAAATCATCCATATGTTCACCGCATCCTTTTCACTCCAACACGGCAAATGAGTAAATTCATGAAAAAAACTTTTTATTTTCTCCCTTTCTATCATTTTACATAGGAACCCTTTCAGGTTTTCATTCTAGTCACACGTTATATTTCTTTTAGCTCATATCTCAGCCACATTTAACCTCTCTTTTTTTTTCTAGATCGCCTTTCTGGATTTTTTACCTATATGGGCTCCCAGTAGAGTCTAAATTTTTCTCTCGGGTTTTCTACTTAACGGGGTTGATTTTTTTAATTTTAATTTTTTATTTTCCCATGTGTTTCCCTATAAAGTAGCAAAATGCATACAAGTGTACATGCACGTACATTAAACCCCTCCCCACACACAAAATCTTACATTGCCTCAATTTAAACATAAAAGGAAAAAAATATCAAGGAAGAAATAGAATGACTCATGATCAATAGAGCGAAGAAGAACCACCATCGCCGGAAGCATGGGCGACCACTCTGCATTCCGCCTGGCCTACTCCTTACGTCGCTTCGTCTCGGGGTCTGAGCCTGAAGTGCCACCTATATGCGTGCGCATATCATACATACGAGAAGAGAGGTGATCAATCTCCCAGTCCATGTCAATCAAGCTCCGGGAGAAGAAGAGGTTGTGCCCGGCCTGTTCACAAAACTTGACTCAACCGTATGCAACAACCGACTGCTGAAGTCTAGAGGATGATGAGGAATGCCGCCATGCATAGGCGCATTCTGTTGTGGAGGAGTGTATGAAGCAGGTAGAGTATATAGAAGAGCATCCACCTTGGTAAAGATCAGTGTTGGTGCTTCCCACTTCAATTCTTGCTCAAATTCACATCGGTATGCCGCGTCCGACTCAATGGCCAAGTCTACCAAAGGATTGTTCAGATCCACCTTCATCCATTGGGGCTGAGTGAGTCTCATGAATGGCTTCCTCCCTCCATATAACCAACTGATGACCCTTTTTGTGGCAGTGTGTTGGATTATTGAGATATCTCACAGCTTCCTTATGCTAAGGAAGTATGAATCATCATTGCCTAGACGCTAAAGTCCTGGGAAAAGTCAGAGTGCCTAAGTGTTTTTCCAACAAGGTGACTATGCCTCCCATAGAGATCTGACCTTCTCATGCCTTCCTCGCCTCATCGGTGACCTTGGCCACCCAAAAATTGGTCCAGAAACCATACCCATGGCCATCATAAATGCAGGACCACAAATACTTGATATACTCTAGTGGCACATTTATTGGTCGGCCTGAAAGAAATGGGTAAGAACCAACAGGCAGTGTACGTACCGGTTAATGGATGGATGATCAAGTGGTTCTTGTCCTTAATATCTCAGACTCTTCTTGTGATAGAATGCCAAAAGGAACTATCATGATACTCATTGCATATCGGAGCCTCAGGATTGCAGTGCTCATGGATGAACTTGGTGTCCCAAGCAAAGGCAACCTTAATCTCAACAAAGTCTATCTTATACTTCACGTGATTGGGGTGGAAGCGGGTGTAATTGTTGCATGGATTCTCTATCCCTTGCTCATCCTTCCTTGTGTTGTGCAACTTCATTATCTCCAAGAACTCGAGGGTGTACCTCGGGTAGGTGGGAGCGCTACTACTCATGAATCTCTACAACCCTTTTTTTGGCCAAGAGGAAACTCACTGGCTCGGAAAGTCTAAGAGTCAAACACCCCGACCAAAAATTGCAGGGAACATTTTTTTATAATGATCAACTTTTAACAATTATTCTAGTCTACAATGAAAAAGGGAAAAATTAAACGATAAATGCTAATTGCATAATCCAAAAACGGGTCTTCAAATGAAATAAATGAAACAAATGGTGTAGAGCCGCAGGCGTCCTCCACTCGTTATTCGTTATGCTCGTACCTCACCTAGTGCTTTAACCTAAAAATAATTTTAAAAAGTGTGGTGAGCTTTCGTTCGTGAGGGTTCCAAGTTTGCAACCATTTTTTGTGAAGCAATTGGGATGTTATGCGTGCATGCAATTATAAGAAAATAATTTTATAATCTTAAAATAGTAAGTGGGAAAGCATGCCATGTATGATCAGTCATAAGAAATATCACATACAAATCATTTCTCATGAACCAATACCAGGCAGTATATTACTTAACGCGATTGTAACATCACATAGAAAAGGATATAGGTAAGGTGGGAGGTTATCAGGGCATTCTACTAATACCCTTAGAACGAAATCCTGATAATCACTCCATGCTGTGCCGAACACGCTAACACTCATTAGGCAAACTAGTAGACCAGCGTCACTGGTTACAAAAGGGTACATTTTGATATAACCGACGGAACCTAAAGAAGCCTAACTTAGCGATCATGCCCTATGCCAACCTCAAAGGGTTTTGGTTATTCGGTAGGGTTTTGGTTATTCGGTAGGGTTTTGGGTTCCCAAGGCAGGCACTACAGATACATGCAGTACAAGAATACAGTTCGGGCTATGGGCGATAAACTACACCCATAGCAACAGGTAAACAGTCAAGAGCAAGTCAGGCTATTGGCGATAAAGTACAACCATAGTATCAAGTAAACTGTTAAGCACAATTTAGGCTATGGGCGATAAGGTACATCCATAGTTAACAAGTACTCTATTAAGATAAAGATATGCATATGTGATTCAGAAAACCGACTCAAGTAATTTTTTTGAAATAATGGAATTCGGTAATATAATTAGAAAAATGACTTTAAAACATTTTATTTTGAAACATCAGGATTAATCTTTAAAACGATTGTAAAATACCATTTGGTTTTCAAAGTGTTTTCTTGAAAAGGTTTAGAACATGTTTGGTTTAAAAAGGGTTTTGGCATTTTTTTTTGGGAAAGATAGAAACCTTCACCTTCCTTGCAACTTAAGGACTATGATTCTCAGTGAAATATGCGAATGTAATATATCACGAACTAATTAAAATTTATTTCAAGTTCTACATAACACTAGGGAACCGTAAAACTGATCTGAAATCGAAGGATTAAGTGCAGACTAGTACTAACGAAAACGACCATAACCCTCTACACATCATCCCAAAAATTACGAATTTGAAATCCTTAACAAAAAGACTTCTATAGCTTTTTTGACGGTTTACACTTTAAATTCCATACACCATTACCTCTTAAGCAAATCGCTTTAAAACGAACTGAACAAGTCAATTTACAAGTGACCAGTACTCACAAGAACAATCATAACTCATCACATATTATTCCAAAAAATTTCAAATCTAAAACCTTAGAAACTAGACTACAATAGCTTTCATTAGATGAGCCATGCATCAAATTCCATAAATGATTGACCCTCAAACAGTTCACTTAACACACACCTGAATCAGACAGATTATTGATGACCAGTACCAACAAAAACTATCACATTTAATCACGATTTATTTGGAAAATTCTGAAATTAAACCCATAAGGATTAGTCTAAATTATCTTTCATTAGACATTTCACACATTGAAATCCATACACGATTGATCCTTAAACAATTCACTTTAACCACACTTGACCAGTACCCATGAAAACTATCATATTTAATCACGATTTATTTAAAAAATTCTGAAATTAAACTCTTAGGAACTAAACTCAATTAACTTTCATTTGACAGTTCACACATCGAAATCCGTACACGATTGAGCCTTAAAAAGTTAACTTTAACAAGGACTGGAGTCATATAGATTACTGATTGACCACTCTTACTAAATCGACCATAATTTCTTACTCAAAAATTTTAAAATTTTGAATCATATATCATTAGAAACTAGATTTCAAGATCTTACATTTGGTATATCATGCATAAATTTTAGTTACTTATTTACGGTTCAAATATCTAGTACAACATAATTGCACTGAAAAACACATTCACTCTTACTCACACATCAATCACACATCAATTATAATTTCCTACGAAGGTTTCTATAACTCTTACTCACACTATTTATACAAAACTCACTCATCTGCAGATTTCACACACCACTGTAGCATAGTCGCTCACACACTAATTCATAACGACATAAACCACAGCCACACATTAATCTACAAATTTTGAACTCTCTATACGCCATACATGATTTGCTGCAACAAATACATCAATTTGCTCCGCTCGCGCTCTTATAAGCTCGTACTTTTAGAGTCGGAAGCAACCCACATACAGCAAAATCACAAAAACTGAGCCAGGCTCACACATCCCCTACACTAGTTTAGGCATACTCCATTCTAGAATCCACGCTCATATACTCTAGTACCCCTTTCATTTTTCTTTTCCATTTTTTTCTTCTTTTGGTTCTTGTTAACAACATTACGTGTCAAGCATAGAATTTTATAGTCTAACAATGGTTTTAAGATCTCCAGTAGCAAGCTATCATAGTGTAGTGCCGTCAACTGATTTACTCAATTTTTAGGTGGCTTAACTTTCAAATTATCTCATACAAGGGGATAATAAGAACTTATGTTTGAAGATGAAGGGTTTCAAAATTAGCTAACGATTGGTTTTCGGTTGTGGTTCGCTCAATCTACTTTGACAGTCTTCTCCTTGACCCTAAGTCTCTTACGTTCCCCATCAAGAGCTACTCTACTGACTGAATCTGATGTCAAGAAGAAAACAAAAAAAAAGGCAGCTAAGATTGTCTCCCCGTGTACATTCCAACCGAGAACAGGGTAAGGCTGATAAGGTCGGTGAATGGCTGGAACGATAGGAAGAATGAGTCTTTACCTTTGCCAATAACTTCAAGGAAGGTATAAAGAGGTGCAAGGTAGAGTTTAGTAGGATTCTTTCTTGTCAAACCCTCAAGGTTGTTAAATTCAAAATCCTTATTTCCAGCTTCCTTAGTTCGGTCTCTCGTTTCTCTTTTTTTCCTATTTTTTTATTGTTTCTAATATTATTAATATTTTAATTGCTATAAAATCCTAAAATTCTAAATGAGCCCCAATAAAATTATTATCTTAATAAACTACCCAAGGATTTCCTATAACTATCATAAGAAAATAGACAAATATATATATATATATATAAATTATTCGTGGTTTAGATTTACAATCCTAAAATTTAAATAAAATGTTGGGGTGTCACAATGAGCGTTCAAAGCACCCTCATCACAAAACTTTGTTTCCTGAATAGCCTAAGATGGCTTGGCAAGAAGATCCCACCTCTCAGCGATGTCGCCTCTAATCCTCCTTAACCCCATATACATATTAGGCTCCAGCTCTGGAGCCGGAGCCGGAGGTGGAGGTTGAGGTGGAGGTGGAGGTGGAGCGGATGAAGTTTCCCTAGCTCTTTCAACCCTTTGTCACTTAGGCGCCATTTCAATAGCAAGAACTACCAACACAAACAGAAATGATAATATTAACAAGTATCACACTTCCAAAATAATAGGCTTGATATAAACAATTCAAAGAAACTCTAGCATTTTCCACAAACACCACAATTACTATGATGCAAATATCAATATGCAATTAACACACTACAATCACCGAAATGTAGTGATGAATATGTGTGCACCGTTATGTAGTCAACACATCACAATCACTAATATGTAGTCAACAAACTACAATCAACAATATGTAATCACAAATATGCAAATATGCAAGTATCAATATACAATCATATAATTATACCCCTACCTCAATGCGACCACCATCATATAATCACCAAAGCGCAAGTCCACATAATAACCCTTAGGAAAGCCCACACAAACATCATTATGCAATTCTACACAATCACTACTATTCAAATCCACACAATCATAACAAACAATCAACTACACACATGAATTCAAGATTTCATTGGAATTCAAATTCATAAACTACATATAAATATCAATTCAAAGTTGGAGAGTTGAGAATTGTACCACAAGTGTGTGGAGGAAGAAGAATTTAGCTATAATCCCTAGTTGACAAAATTTCAAAAAATCCTCAAATTCTATGGTTTCTAAAAGGGTTTTCGGATTTAAAGGTGTTTTGATGTGTTTAGATTATGAAGGAGGCTTGGGAGATGGATGATAGTGGATTGTGATTGTGGGGAAGTTGAGTGGTGGGTGAATTTGTGGGGAAGAGATTGGGAGAATGGAAAATTTGAGAGAAAAAAGAAGAAAGAGATGGGAGTTTTTTTTACGAAGGGTTGCTTCTGCCCGCAATTATTTTGAATCTCAACTCTTGTGGCGAGCAGTGGGGAGAATTCTATGCCTCCGAACAACAAGTATCTGAGAGGGGAAAACGATCCTGCACTCTGTCGCGAGAAGTGGGTGAAGTCCCACCCCTCGCGACAGAGGGATATTGGAGACCCAAAATTCCTAAAATCTGTAGCGGGCAGTGTAGGATTCCTACGTATCGCGACATAGATTTAGTGGAAAACATTTCCCATCAAATATGTCACGATCAGTGGGGTTCTCCCCCATGCCTCGAGACAAAATTTGCCTGAAAGGCCATATTTTCAAGAATGATTGTTGAAAGCAGTGGGGGGTTCCCACTCCTCACGATGAGATTTATTGGAAGTCATATTTCTGCCCTGTTTGTCGTGAGCAGTGGGATATTTCCCACCTCTCACGACAGCTTTTGAAGCTTCCATACTTAGCTGAAATTTTAAATTTTAAACTTCCAGAATTTCCTTCTTCTCCATCTTTCTCAAGGATTTCACTTCTTCATCCACCCTTGATTCACCACTTCAATCATCCAATGGGAAAACACAATTGTGGAAGAAATAAAATAAAACAATAAAAATAACTATAAAACAAAAATGAAAAAAAACATGAACAGATTGTCATGAATGACTATCCGGATGATGAAAATAAAGTTTATTTAACGTCGTCGGCGTGAATTACTTTCTTCGGGGCTTTCAATAACAAATTTAACCTGGGAGATCAGTCTCTTTTCCTCGACCCGGGACAAAATTCTCAGGATCCACGTCATCCCCTAACAAATCTTAGCGTACATAATCTAGGGTTTCTTCATGCTTCCTCAACATGACCAACAATTCCCTTCTTTGCTCCACAATGATTTTTGATTGAATTGGAAATTGGTGGTTCTCTTCTTCTCCAGGAAGTGAACATTTAAACACCTTCAGTGATGGTTTGCACTCGACTCCCAAAGTCTTCACATGAGAATGAGGGAACCTCACTTTTGTTGGTTCCACCATGAGCTTACTAGAGGTGTTGGATGTTGCGTCCCTAGGAGATTCTCCATCATCGTTTCTTTCCTTCAAGTTAGTACTCACAACATATGTAATTGAATCATCATTTAAATCATCCTCTAAGGCAACTTTTAAGGAACTAATACCATTGGGCTCAAAAACATCTTGCTCTACATCATTAACAACATCAATTGTATGTCAAAAGTGGTATCTACTATGATAATCAATAGAATTATTGGCGTCAAATTCTACCTTCGCCCATTAAATTCCATAGTTAGTGTCCCATTATGCACACTGATTATTGTCCTTGAAATTTTTAAAAATGGCCTACTTAGTAAAATAGGTGTAGCATGATTCTCATTCTCCATATCAAAGACGTAAAAATCGGAAGAGAATGTCAAGGAGACAAAATTTACCAACACGTCTTTCACAATACCTTTTGGGTATATGCTAGAGTGATTGGCTAGTAGGATAACAATCCCTGTTTTGTGGAAGGAGCCTAGATTTAGAATATTATATAAAGAATAAGGGTGGTGGTATCACACCCTTCGCTCGTGGTAATTACTACTACTAATCCCATTCTCCTATCACACAAGGGACCGTAAACATTCCTCGGATCATTACATTTAGGAGGTAATTCATCATTAAATAGGGCGGACTCGTGCTCACTATTTCCACTCATATGCTTAATCTTCATTTTTTGTTTTCTATTGACAACACACAATCCTTAAGAAATTTGGCATACCTAGTAATTTTATTTATAGCATTCAAGAGTAGAATGTTAACCTCTTGAAAGACTTCGTAAATGTCTTTGTTTTCCTCCTTCTTCCTCCTATCCATCGAGTCTTCTAGAAAAGGTAGTTTTGATATATATGAAGGGATCTCCGCCATGTTTGCTTTATTGTGAGGAGGGGATGATGTCTTGGTGTTTGCTCCTGATCTCGGAACTATGGTTTCTTCCTTTATTTCCTTCCCCTCTCTCACATTCTCCTTGGCCAACTACTCGGCCTCTTTCTCA
>JAULKM010170457.1:0-15733 GCA_032355605.1 Rubia tinctorum | reverse complement strand
TAGTGAATTCGTCTCCCGTGGATGTAGCCAAAATTGGTGAACCACGTAAATCTTGTGTCTTGTTAATTACGTTCATATTTTCTGTTCTTTCTCCATTCCGCACAACAGATATATGTGTACCCGTAAACTAGATCTTTTGTAATGCTCCACTTGTATTCTACTTTCTCGTATAAATAATGCATTAAAAATAAATGCACCAAAATCGCCGCAGGCCTAGCTTTGTCAAGATAATTTTATGTGTCAACATCATAACAAAATATGGTGAAAATGACTGATGGTAAATGTATATCAATCATGCCTTGATGGGAAGTTATTAAGAAACAGTAATATCTATTTGAAATGTAATTTTTATATATTAAAATCTCTATTTTGGATATTTGATATTCTAGAATGTCAGAGACTCGGAAATATCTTAGGATTTTCATATTACCGGTTAAGATGCTTCGCAGGGGTTGGCTTGTTGCTACATAATTTGCAGAAATGAAGAAGTCATTTCCATGTTAGAAATGGCAGTGTATACTGATACTACGTAGAGGAGTACAAACTTTGATCTAGAATGAAATGAAAATCAGAATTTAATTTATAATTTGCAAGTCAACGTCACTTTTGGTGGTTTAAATTTTGGGGTGATGGTGGTTAGTGTTGCTTTTTTTCTTCTTGAAACCTCCTCAAAGTCAACAACCATTTATTGGTGCTAGAGAATTATGGCATTTACTTCCATTTTATATATAAAAAAAACTAGCAAATATATCAAGTTTAGGGAAGGTTGCAGGAATGCAAGGTATACAAAAGCAAGGGAAGAGAATGATGCAAAGGTAATACCGTAGAGATTAGGAGGAATGTGACATCGACAAGTGAGTACTACCACAAGGAAAGGTAATGCAGAGGTTATACTAAAGAAAAAGCGAGTGCGTGTTAGGATTTCGTTTTGATTTTAAAATTTTTGCTTTGTTTCTCAGGAAAAGATCATGAGAGTTCTATATGGGCCGCACAAGAAATATTTTGTATACTAGCTTCTTGTTTTCTGCAATCGAATTACGACTTCTGCTGTCCCACCTGCGATTTTGCTGGTGAGAATTTATCTAGTGTTTGATTATTTCGTTGTTTTAAAGCCTAGCAAGAACGAAGAATCGTTTAGACTACATTTTTGTCAGTTCATCTTTTCTGGAAAGGCTACCGATCAGCATCAATAAGTGTAAGATGTTTATTTGTATGGTTTCCTCATATGTATATATTAATTTTGGCTCCTTAGTTTTCTTTCTGAAAAATGATTTTGCATTTTTTCTTTTCAGGGAAGTCAGAAGATTTTAGATCCCGTTGCTCCCCTTTATAAGTACTGCATTGTTTCTGTGTCCAACGTACTAACAACATGTCAATATGAGGTAAGTACTTTTTTTGTATATATAAATATGCATTTTTCTATCATGAAATTAAATTACCCAATGATATAAGGTTTTAAGTACATAAATGCAACATGATTTGGTAAATAGTCTATGCAGGCCCTAAAATATGTTAGTTTTCCGATCCAAACTCTAACCAAGTGTGCAAAAATGATACCCGTGATGGTAGGTTTATGATCTGTGATTATCTTGAACAATGTGATCGTTATTGTCTGTTCTCTAGGAAATGAAACTTCTTGGCAGAATTTAGTTTAGTTGGCAATTACATTTGTTTAACAATTGTCACCGCTCTTTTGTTTTATCACTTAAGAGATGTGGCAACTTTCCTTTGCTAAGATTCAATCAGTATATGTCCCTTCCTATTTGTTTCTTCATAAAATTCATATTATAACATTAGATCATCATTCATCCGGATAAATTTTGGAGTATTGTCTTTCTTTCTTTTTTTCTTCATGTATGGGGCTGTTTGATCATGCAAAATAAATACTTTGTGCAAGATTACATGCTGGATTTTCTGGTTATTGTTGGGTGTTCTATATTTATTTTGTTCCTTGTAAGGAGTTTTCTATCCTCCTGTATAATTAGTTTTTGTCTTATGAGCTATTCCATGAATGTTTTATTAAAGAGAGAGTACTTGAAGCAACTTTTGTTGTTCATAACTGATTGCTTGCTAGTAATCCTAATTATGCTCAATGTCTTGTACTGTAGGCAGCCAATGATATTAGTCCTTACATTCCCTCCTACCACGTATGACTCATAGGTGTGATGGGTTTACAAGCACATTTCAAGATAAACAATTTAAAGGGTATGATATGGACATACACAATCAGATCTTCTACACAACACTGTGCTCTTGTATGCTCAATTTCACTGATATGATAAATGTTATTATTTGTGTGGAATTACTTACGGTTTCAAAATAATATGGCCTTAGAATTCCATTCTTAAGGTCTTTGATTAATTTTCTATTTCTTTTTGTCGTATAGGTATAATCTTACAAGGAAATCTACTAATGGAAATAGATTTTGTAACTCTGCCACCATGACTTTTTCCTTGATATCGTAAAGCTTTCAACGGTAAGTTACTATCGGAGAAATATTTATGTTAGATGGAAATATTAGTGCTATAATTGATAATTAAACCTATCTTTTGATTCCAAACCTCCTAAGAATTTCTTTTTCGTCAGATTTATATTAAGTTAGATGACGTATCTTCTTAATGTTCCATTAATTGATTTTTCTTTTGGCACCGGGTTCTTTATAATCTGCTTCGACACTCTGCAGGTCGCAACTGCTAGTCAATTCTTCATTTCGTATACAATCCGAACAACTATCATAATCCAAAAAAATTCGTATGAATGGCTGCACAAACTACACACGTATGTACCAGTTATGAAACCACACAACCTGTACATTGGTATAATCGGTAACCATACAACGTTACCAATTCCCTAACTAAATTACTAAGCATCCCAAATCACAATAATAGATTACTCTTTTTTTATTTGAAAAGCACAATAATAGAGTACTAAGTTACTCTTTTTTTCCAGCAAGCTCCTCGCAATTGGTTTCCAAAGTTGGCTCAAGCTTTACGAGCATTTGGATTTGTTCAGAGTAAGGCATATTACTCTCAATATTCTTTTACTCGTGGCTCAGTTTCTTTGCATGTACTTGTCTATGTGGATGATTTGGTCATTGTTTGTAGTTCTTTGTCGCTAATCTCTGAATTCAAGAAATACTTGAGCTCTTGTTTTCACATGAAGGATCTTGGTACAATTTAGTATTTCTTGGGTATAGATATTTCTAGAAGAACGAATGGGATGTTTCTTTCACAATGAAAAAATGCCATGGATATCTTATCTGTCACAGGTTTATCGGCTTCTAAACCAACTGATTTCCCGATTGAGTAACAACATGATCTTGGGAGAGTTGAAAGTCATCTTTATGATGATCCTTAATAGTATCGGTGCCTAGATGGTCTCCTCTTTTACCTGACTATCACTCATCCTGAGCTTAGTTACTCTGTTCCTACACTTGCTCAGTTTATGAAGTCTCCTTGTGTTACTCACTGGCAAGCTGTGATTCGAGTTCTGCACTACTTGAAGAGTCATCCTAGTCAAGGTTTATTTCTATCTTCACGGAGTTCATTACAGTTGACTGCTTATTGTGATTCTGATTGGGCTACTTGTCCTATTACACGACGCTCTCTTTCTAGGTACTTTGTGACAATTGGTGATTCTCTGATTTCATGGAAGACAAATAAGCAACCTACAATTTCTCGTTCTTTTGCTGAAGCGGAGTATCGTTCTATGGCTGTTACTTGTTATGAGTTGTTGTGGCTTAAGTCTTTGCTTAGGGACTTAGGTTTTGTGCATTCTGCTCCTATGAATTTTTTTGTGACAATCAAGCTGCTCTTCACATTGCGGAAAATCCACTGTTCCATGAATGTCCAGACTAGTGCTCTTGTTACTCATCATATCCGCAGACTTGATCACAAAATATTTCTGACGATATCAGTTTCATTCATTACTTGGCAAGTTGGGCATTTGTGATCCCTTCAAATTGAAGAGGAGTATTAAGGAATAAGAAATATTACATGAATATTACTTGGAATTGTAATTAGATTAGATTTCATTTTCTGTTTAGGTCTTTATACCTCTATATAGTGTAACCCGGAGCATTAATAAAAACACGTACTATTAACTTTATTTTCTACAGTTTCCTATCCCTTTTCCTCCAACCCTGTGTTAACAAATGATAGGCCAGATATATAACCAATGAAACTGACTGACTGTGACAGAATAAGATTTAGAAGAACTGTACATCTCAAAAGGAATAGCATTACAAAAGGAATCCCTGAGGTAGCATAACAAAATAAAGTCCTTTGCAAGCAAATGATCGACCTTTGGACCTTGCTCCGTTTAGGAGAGCTAGAACTAATTTGGCTCTTTCTTCATGTAGCTTTATTTTGAGAAGTGATGGCAACAGAACATGCTTTCTTCCAGCAGCTTAGACAAATTTCTCTAAGAGAATCTCAGCACTAAATGGATATAAGGTTCACTACCACAGAGTGATGTGAAATATAACTCACATAGATACAGGGTTCCACCTCACTAAGAAGAAACGTGGATGAGATTCAATTTAAAGTAAGACATTCTTATGATAATTACACTTCAACAGCTCCAAATTTAATTCTTATTGTCATTGTACTCTTCAGAAAAAATAAACAAAATCACAAACACAAAATCAAATCATTTCCAATTGAAAAGGGAAAATACCTAGGCTTGAATCTGCAACAAAGAAGACGGGATTGAACATGTCCAGACTCTTAACTTCTATAACTTCCACCTTTCGTGGTCTCATAACCAGATCCGAATTCATAGTCTTCTTCATTGAGGAAATCATCCGCGAGTGTTACAAGTTTTCTTCATAAAGAGTCCTTATAAGCTGGAAGTCTATCGTCGATGGTTGGATCAGCCGCCTAATCAAGCTCACATATGGTAAAATGGTAAATATATATTTTGGAAGGATCGATGACATGGTAAAGGTATGTGTTGAGACATGAAAAAAGACTTACTCTTTTGGTATATAGCATAGATGGTACATGTTGATGATTATTTTTATCCTACAAAATCCATATGAATGGGCGCCACACAAACTACGCACGTAAGTGTCCATATGTACGTACATATGATGTAAATGTAGTTTTTATCTTGTAAGTGCAGATTATTAAGAATTTAATAAAATCTCACTTGATAACTTACACGATTTTAAAATTTATAAGTCATTAAAAATAAGTTAGGGTTTGTTTTGTGCTGATATTGTTTGCACATTCTCTAATGAATGCGGTTGTGCATTATGAAATTATTTTTTATGTGACATCTTCTTGAAATCGGATGATTTATTCTTTTTGACATATATTCTTATTATATTTTACGCCAATTGATTCAAAAATGCTTATGAGATGAGTTAATCCCCAACACATGAACTACATTTCCTTTTGATTTAAGTTTTTAGCCTTCTTCTTCAGTTAAATTTTAGATTTTTTTTAAGCTAATAGAAGGACTATTAATTTCATGACTTTCATGCCTCATTACCAAATATTAGATCCCATTGATCTTAAAAACCAGTATATGTAGTAGAAGTTATTACAAAAAAAATAAAAGTAACCAAGTTCCCGAACAATTTCAAAAGAGTACGAAAGAAAAATGAGTCTTAAAATAAAAGGAAGCATAAAATATTTGTCAACAACTCCTATCTACTGCTCCATCACAACATTTTCAGTTTCCTTTTCTAATTCCCGGTTCTTCTCTTTCCTCGATGAGAACGGAATTCAAAGGATAACTCTCTTTAACAAACTTTTGTTTAGTTTACGTTTTACTAATGTTTATTTGTTCTAGAGAAGGAAAATGTAGTCCTGATAATTAGACTGTTGCTAAGCTGATGTTGTAAATCTCATTCTCACAATTGAAAACAGTGTTTAATCATATTACTACACATAACTTAATTTAATGTACTAAAACAGCAATCTCAAATCTTCACCACGTCATAATGATTGCATATTTAGGGCCCCATGATATATAATAGATTATATGCTTGATTATTTTCACTTTCAAAAATCAAAATTGAAATAAATGTACGCACACATAGTACATGCATTCCCACTCATGCACGCACAAAGATGCACGACAAGCGCACTCCCACTCTTAATTTTTTTGATTTTGATCTTGTTAACAAATGAACTTTATTTGATTAAAAGATTTGTATAAATATGTTGATAATAATAATATATGTTGTATTCTTTGTAATGCTTATGTTTCAAAATTGCGTAATGGAGATGTCAAAACGACTATCACCATAAATTAAGACATTCCACATCTTTATCAAACATTTAAGGGATATGTTCGGGATCCTCTAAGTGACATGGTTGGACCAATGACAAGGTTAAGAACAATGCTTGGAGATGTGGCATTGAATGCTTTGATTGATCAACTTCATGATGAAGAATTAAAAAAGAAGTCAGCTAGGGCTTGGATTAATTATTCAAGATTTTCGATTAACTGAAGACGTTCTGAAGAACACTATACTCTTTTTCACACTAGGTTTTTAATGAGGTAGTGTGATCTTTGCAAAATTTTGTAAAAAATATTTTATTTTGGGTTTTTGGACTGAAGAGCCCCGCCATGTTGGCTTTGAAGAGCTGTTCTGATATTAACAGTCCATCAGGGTTTAGAATATTTAATTTTATTCTGATTAGAATTAGATTTGGTAAGATTATATAAGGTAGAATTCTTCAAGAATTCTTCTTGAAGAAATCACGGCAGAAACATGTTTGACACATGGTTAAATTAGGTATTTTAGTTAGATATGGTTTTAGTTTCTTAAAGTTGCCATAAGTTAATTCAGATTCCAATTGTGATTAGGGCTTGTGTTCGAAAATATCCTCTATTTAAAGAGAGGGATGGCCGAGAATTTCAATATACTTTTATCAATCAAATATTCAGAATTTTGAGTTATACTAATTGCTTCGTTGTTGCTTAATTGTGCGGGTTAATTAAGTATCAATATAATTTGTGAACTAATCCTGCTAGTTAGTGATCAAAGAATCTTGTAATCTAAACATGTGGGTTATTTAGAGAGCAAGTCGAAATTGAGTGTACCCTGCGGACTAGACGTTTGAATTTCGTGCGTTTATACTGGGTTGGGCGAAATCCCTAGTGTAGACAATGTCCAAATATTCTGCAATCCAGAGTTTTCGCAAGAAGATTCATAACATTGCGTTTTATGTATTTTAGTTAAATATAATTAATATATTAATAATAAATGTAAAAATACATTGAAAGTTAAATAATAAACAAAGAAGTACTTTATTTTTAATTGTTTTAACCATCTGTTACAATCCTATCATGGTAAGTCAGTTGTTTTTCAAGGGTAAATGTTTTGGTTTCATCCATGTATAAACATAAAATCTATATAAACGAAATTGTTGTAGAAAAACTCACATTCACGCATTAAGATTTGATTCCATCTTTCAAAACTGAATATGCACACATGAGTTCAAGGCCGCAGGAAAGATAAATATGTGGCATGGGTTATAAACAAATTTCCTAATATATTCCTATATTAGGGGGATGATAATATTGTTTCTTACAAATTTATACCCTATATATTCCTCATAATTTGTGTATCGGCGGGGGATGAACTCCAGCCACCATGTGGATCCGCCACTGCATGTGCTTATATAGATTTTTCTTATGAGGTGGTTCACGTTTGATTTTTATAGTGATGTCTGGTATTTATTTTTTGTTCGAATGAAATTGTTCTCACTCTTTGAATGCACACATGTACCCATGAAGACACACACCATGCACACTCCCACTCTTAAAATTCGATTTTGATCTTGTTAACTAATGAAATTTACTTGATAAAAAAAGATGAAACTTAACTTTATTAACTAATTATGAAAATGCTCATGTCTTTTAATTATCGAGAAAATGCAAATTTTCATAATGCCTCCTAACATTCTTAATATTCTCAATACAGTCGGACATTTTCTCTACTTTTTTTAACTATTTATTAAAATTTGAATAAAAACTAAAGCCAAATATTGTAGTTTTATAGTAAAGAAAAATTAACTTAATTTTTAAAAAACTCAACAAAAAAAATAAATATCAATTGCCAAACAAAATATCATTTAATGTTAAATTATATCAGTCAAAATATTTACTTTTTCTAAACCATAAAAAAACTCAACCCAAAATCCTTTAAAAAAAACACAAATATAAAACAAGTCTGCCCTTCTACAGTTGACCTCCCCATCATTTATACATAATCTAACTTAGGTTGCCAACCCTGTAACATCAACTTGAATAATTTTTTGAGAAGATTAACTAAACATATTTAGAAAGAGGAATAGTACTCTACATTAATTATTAAAATGAAAAATTAAATTTAATAAATAAATAAAGAGACAGAATTAAATGAATAAGCATAAACATCAAATGAATAAATGCATAAACATCAATAAAACGGATAATAGACACATAAATATGAACTAAAATGTATAAAACATCATCAATTGTAATAAAATAGTTCACTACAGATACTCATTCAAATTAATATGAAACCTCTAAAACTCTATTCAAGAGTTAACTTTTTTTATAAAATTATAAATCTCAACCAACTGCATGTAACAAATTAACTAAAATTGCATAAAAATCAAGAAAATAAAATTTTGTCCAAAAGACCTTGCATAACACATTATACACAATATTAAAACTGCAAGAAATCTAGAAAAACTGAATTAAATATTTGTTTCATCTTCAACAAAAAAATTACTACACCACAGTAATTCCAATCATTGCAAATAAAACTTAACCACACACTATTGCAGGAATGCCCATTAACAACTTTGTTTTGGGACGTTTTTAAGTTTCAGGCTTGGAACTGTCTTCTTTCTTATGTTTTGATATCTGAACAAGGGGTTAGCGGAAGGTCGATCCTCAGGACAATTTTGATTTGTGCTCAAATATAATTTTTATCCCTCAATTTATTATTTCAACACTATGGCCCCGGACATTTTAGAAGGTCGATCCTCACGAAAGTTTGGAGGACACATGCAACAAACAAAAACGTCAAAATTCTTATAATTTTATTGTAATTTACAATATATATTTTTTAGAGTTCTCGATGGGGTTTATACCCCTCCAACATCTGGTAAATTATGTATGTGTGAATATTTATGCAACGATAAAATGAATAAAAGTTGATGATCCATCTACAGATACCGCTAGTTAGTCCTTAACAAACTATTTATTGTATGAATGTCAATAAGTGCAAAGTGTTGATTTTCCCCGTACTACAGGTATGTTCAAGCGCAATCGAATTGCGACCCACTGTTGAAAGTTTTGCCTTTTCCAATTAGATCCCTCCAAGAAAGTGAGAGGACGTGAAAGACAAAACTGAACCCAACCCAATATATACACGTTTAATCAAAACTCAATCTAAATAAAACATAAAATTTTTATAGCATATATTCTTGAAATTTTATTTAATATATTCCTTAATCATGCAAATACCCAATGGACCGAGTATGTGATTTTTTTTGATATTATAAATCCATCCTTCTTTCCAGGGTGGTCTTGGTAAGGACTAGCCTAACATAAAGAGAATACGTATGAAATATTTAGTGCAGTGATTGTGCACCCTGCAGAAACATATTCTATACTTGCACGATACATGCACACTAATTACAAACTGCACAAATAATGTATGAAATAGATTATAATGAATGTTTTTCACCTCAAAGAAGACACTTACATTTAAATTTGATTAAAGGATGTTGAGAGAGAATGGCCTATGACAGGCTGTAGCATCATTGCAGAAACATGGACCGCTCACAAGAATGGAGCTTTGATAATAAACTTTCTAGTTTTGCCTCTTTTAACAATAATTTTCTCACCTTACATTTTTCTAGTTCTTTTCTGATCTGTTTGACCCCGTCATTCAAGAAATTGGGCAAGAAAATGTGGTGTATATTGTTGTGGATGCAACTTTTTATTGTATGGGCTTGGTGGTTTAGATATTCCAATTATTTCTGGGTTAAATTCATTTTAGTCTGGAATTTTGTGATTGAATTATATATAATTTATCACTCATATTAATTAATTATTTAATTGGTAAATTTAATTATCAATCATATTGATAAAATTATGACATATGCATCCTCTTGAGCGTTTTTCAACGACAAAATATATGTACAAATTCAAATACATTTTTATTTCTACATTCATAATCTAAGGAAAATTTAAAATTATAAATTGAAGACAATCTATTACAAAAATAAATAAAAGTGAACCTTTTGTGGTATCATGTAAACTATTGAATTCTTCGTTCCAATTACATATGACCATGTCAAAGATCCCATATGAAGGTACATTTTGATTTTTTTATTTAGGTTAAATCCCTTCAATCAAATTTGAGAAATGCATTTTTTTGTGTAGCATTTTGATCCATATGACGAAAATCAATAACTAAATTCATTTCCCTCATTTATAGGAAATTTTAATTTTATTTTGGGTAATTTGATTTTGTGTTTGGATATATATATGGCACGATTCGAATTGATTGATGATAATGACTATAATTTGTTGTGTTAGCTATGATTTGGATATCTGTTTAGGGATGATTATTCAAATTTATAGATTAAAAATGGGTTATTTCACATATATTTAAAAAATGTAATTGTGTCACCTGAGATTTGATTCTACATGCAATTTCATATTTTGATTAATTTGTGAAAATCATATTTTGTAGAACTGACTGCACAAAACTTTCTGTTGAAAAAAACCCCGTAAATATGTTTATCACTCACACATCTTGAAATGTGCAACGTCATAATGGGCATAGTGGGTAATTCGCTCTTCATTTTAGTGTCCCTATAAATATTTTTTAAAATTATATAAATTTATTATTTAATCTCTTATAATTAACTTAATAAAAAATTATAAAAGATCTATTAATGATATTTTACAAAAAATATATAAAGTAATTGTAAACGCATGCATACACCTATATTGATCGATGTGCACGTATTTGTAGATGAAATATATCCCTTGTAATTTTTCACATAAGTATTTACGTTGATAGTTATTATAATGTATGGTACATGTTAGTAAATATCATAATCCAAACATATTTGTATGAATGGATGCACAAACTACACACGTATATACCATTTATGCAACTACACAACCCATACATCGGTATAATCGGTGACCATACGACGTTACCAAGTCCCTAACAAAATTACTAAGCAACCCAAATCACAATAATAGACTACTCTTTTTTTTTAAAGCAAAATAATAGATTACTAAGTTAGTCCTATTTTGGCAAGCTCCTTGCAATTGGTTTGCCAAGTTAGCTCAGTCTTTACGAGCATTTGGCTTTGTTCAGTGTAAGGCAAATTACTCTCTATCTGCTTTTACTCGTGCCTCAGTTTCTTTGCATGTACTTGTCTATGTGGATGATTTGGTCATTGTTTGTAATACTTTGTCTCTCATCTCTGAATTCAAGAAATACTTGAGCTCTTATTTTCAAATGAAGGATCTTGATACAATTTAGTATTTCTTGGGTATAAATATTTCTAGAAGACCAGATGGGATGTTTCTTTCACAACAAAAATATGACCTGGATATCTTATCTGTCACAGGTTTAACGGCTTCTAAACCAACTAATTTCCCTATGGAGCAAGAGCATGATCTTGCAAAAGTTGAAGGTCCTCTTTAAAATGATCATGAGCAGTATCGGCGCCTAGTTGGTCGCCTCTTTTACAAGACTATCAATCATCCTGAGCTCAGTTACTCTGTTCATACGCTTGTTCAGTTTATGATGTCTCCTTGTGTTACTCACTGGAAAGCTAGGATTCAAGTTCTTCAATACTTGAAGAGTCATCCTGATCAAGGTTTATTTCTTTCTTCACACAGTTCATTACAGTTGACTGCTTATTGTGATTCTGATTGGGATGCATGTCCTATTACACGATGCTCTCTATCTTGGTACTCTATGACTATTGGTGATTCTCTAATTTCATGGAAGACAAAGAAGCAACCTACGATTTCTCGTTCTTTAGCTGAAGTGGAGTATTGTACTATGGTTGTTACTTGTTGTGAGTTGTTGTGGATTAAGTCTTTGCTTAGGGACTTAGGTGTTGTGCATTCTGCTCCTATGCGATTGTTTTGTGAAAGTCAATCTGCTCTTCACATTGCGGTAAATCCAGATTTCCATGAACGTACGAAGCTTCTATGATGGCCATTTCGTCCGTGATCTTATCCCGACTAGTGCTCTTGTTACTCATAAAATCCGCACGACTGATCAACATGCAGGCTTGTTCTCCAAATCTCTATGACGGAATTAGTTTCATTCATTACTTGGAAAGTTGGGCGTTTGTGATCCCCGTACTCCAACTTGAGGAGGAGTATTAAGAAATAAGCAATATTATATGAATATTACTTGGAATTGTAATTAGATTAGATTTCATTTTCTGTTTAGATCTTTGTACCTCTATATAGTGTAACCCATAGCATGAAGAAAAACACATACTATTAACTTTATTTTCTACAGTATTCTATCCCTTTGCCTCCAACCCATGTGTTAATAAATAATAGTTCAGATATATATATCCAATAAAATTAACTGTCCGTGACAGATTAAGATTTAAAGAACTGTACATCTCAAAAGAACTAGCATTACAAAACGAATCCCTGAGGTAGCATAACAAAAAAAAGTCCCGTGCAAGCAAAGGATCAGCCTATGGACCTTGCTTCGTTTATCAGAGCTGGAACTACTTCGGCTCTTTCTTCACTCAGCTTAATTTTGAGAAGTAATGGAATCAAAACATGCTTTCTTCCAGAAGCATAGATAAATTCCACTAAGAGAATCTCAGCACTAAATGGATATAAGGTTCACTACAATGGAGAGATATGAAATACAACTCACATAGATACAGGGTTCCACCTCACTAAGAAGAAACGTTGATGAGATTTAATTTAAAGTAAGACATTCTTCTGATAATTACACTTCAACAGCTTAAAATTTAATTCTTATCGTCATTGTACTCTTCCGAAAAAAGGAACAAAATCACAAATACATAATCAAATATGTTCAAATTGAAAAGGGAAAATACCTAGGCTTGAATCTGCAAGAAAGAAGACGGGATTGAACCTTCTTATATTCTATAACTTCCACCTTGCCTGGTCTTATAATTGGATCCGAATTCATAGTCTGCGTCATTGAGGAAATCATCTGCGAGTGTCACAACTTTTCTTCTTAAAGAGTTCTTAGCAGCTGGAAGTCTATCGTCGATGCTTAGATCAGCCGCCTAACCGAGCCCACATATGGTAAAACGGTAAATATATATTTTAGAAGGATCTATGACATTGTAAAGGAAGGTTGAGATGTTAAAAAATACTTACTCTTTTGGTATATGTCATAGATGGTACATGTTGATGATTATTTTAATCCTACAAAATCCATGTGAATGGGCGCCGCACAAACTACGCACGTAAGTGTCCATATGCACGTACATATGATGTAAGTGTAATTTTTATCTTGTAATTGTAGATTATTAAGAATTTAATAAAATTTCACTTGATATCATACACGATTTTAAAATTTATAAGTCATTAAAAATAAGTTTGGGTTTGTTTTGTGCTGATATTGTTTGCACATTCTCTAATGAATGCGGTTGTGCATTACAAAATTATTTTTTATGTGACATCTTCTATGAATGGGATGATTTATTGTTTTTGACATATATTTTTATCAGATTTTACACCAATTGATTCAAAAATGCTTATGAGACGACTTGATCCCCAACCACATGAACTACATTTCCTTTTGATTTAAGTTTTTAGCCTTCTTCTTTAGTTAATTTTTTTATTTTTTAAGCTAATGAAAGGACTATTAATTTCATGACTTTCATGCCTCATTACCAAATATTAGATCCCATTGATCTTAAAAACCTGTAACAGAAATTTTGACATATGCAGTAGAAGTTATTATAGACAAACAAAAAAATACAAGTAACCAAGTTCCCGGACTATTTAAAAAGAGTAAGAAAGAAAAATGAGTCTTAAAAAAAAGGAAGCATAAATGTTAGTCAACAACTCATATCGACTACTCCATTGCAATATCTTCGGCTTCTTTTCCTAATACCTGGTTCTTCTTTTTCCTCGCTGCGAACATCATTCAAAGGAGAACTCTCTTTAACCAACTGTTGTTTGGTTTATGTTTTTCTAATGTTTGTTTGTTCTAGAGAAGGAAAATGCAGTCCTGCAAATTAGATTGTATAAATAAGCTGATGTTTTAAATATCATTCTCAATATGAAAACAATGTTTAATCCTATTACTGCACATAACTTAATTTAGATTACTAAAACAACAATCCCAAATCTTCACCACGTCGTAATGATCGCATATTTAAGGCCCCGTGATATATAATAGATATATATTCTTTATTATTTTCACTTTCGAAAATCATAATTGAAATAAATTTAAGCACACACGGTACATGAATTCCCACTCATGCACGCCCGATGATGCAAGACAAGCGCACTCTTAATTTTTTTGATTTTGATCTTGTTAACAAATGAACTTTTGTTGATTAAATAATTGTATGAATATGTTGATAAGAATAATATATGTTGTATTCTTTGTATTTCTTATCTTTCAAAATTCCGTGGTGGAGATGTCAAGACAACTGCCACCTTAAATGAAGACATTCCACATCTTGATCAAACATTCAAGGGATATGTTCAGGATTCTCTAAGTTACAGGCTTGGACCAATGACAAGGTCAAGAACGAAGCTTAGAGATGCGGCATTGAATGCTTTGGTTGATCAACTTAATTACGAAGAATTAAAGAAGAAGTCGGCTAGGGCTTGGATTAATTATTCAAGCTTGTTGATTAACTGAAAACATTGTGAAGAACACTATACTGTTTTTCCCACTGGGTTTTTTAATGAGGTAATGTGATATTTGTAAAATATTGTAAAAAATATTTTATTTTGGGTTTTTGGACTGAAGAGCTCGTCCATGTTGGCTTTGAAGAGCTGTTTTGATATTAACAGTCCATCTGGGTTTAAAATATTCAGTTTTATTTTGATTAGAATTAGATTTGGTAAGATTAGATAAGGTAGAATTATTCAAAACATCTTCTTGAAGAAATAATGGCTGAAACATGTTCGACACATGGTTAAATTAGGTATTTTAGTTAGATATGGTTTTAGCTTTTTAAAGCTTCCATAAGTTGATTTAGATTCCAATTTTGATTAGGCCATGTGTTCGAAAATCGCCTCTATTTAAAGATAGAGATGAGCGAGAATTTCAATGCACTTTTATCAATCAAATATTCAAAAAATTTGAGTTATACTTATTGCTTCACTGTTGCTTAATCCTGCGGGTTAAATAAGTATCAATATCCTTTGTGAACTATTCATGTGGGCTAGTTAGTGATCAAAGAACCTTGTAATCTAAACCCGCGGGCTGTTTAGAGAGCAAATAGGAATTGAGTGTACCCTACGGGCTAGACGTTAAAATTTCATGCGTTCATACTGGGTTGGGAAAAATCCCTAGTGTTGACAAAGATCCAATATTCCGCAATCCAGAGTGTTTGCATGAAGATTCATATCATTGCGTTTTATGTATTCTAGTTGAATATAATAAAGATATTAATAATAAAATGTAAAAATACATCGACAGTTAAAGAAGGAACAAAGAAGTACTTGATTTTAATTGTTTTGACCATCTGTTACAATCCTAACATGGTAAGTCAGT